>PVIR01007579.1:12356-60585 GCA_004026965.1 Petromus typicus | reverse complement strand
GGCCCAGGACTTACTAAGAGAAGCTGCATGGAGATCCCACAGCTAACACTGGCTGGGTGGGTGGAATCAAGACAAAAGAATACCAGTTTTCACTGCCAGTAAATTGACAAAATAATGATACTGAACACATAGGTAGAAGATAGTTATAGAAGATGGCATAGCATAGAAGAGGATTCCTAGGCTAGCCAGACAAGAGGCCTAGCAGGTACAAAGCTCTTGATTGCTAGAATCAGTCAACCTGCCACACAACTTAAGGAGATATGTTCTAATTTGGTTCCGGGTTTCATTCCACTGTCAACTGGCTCTAAGGAAAGACAGCCTGGTGGAGAGTGTGGTGGAACAAAGCTGCTCAACCAAGCAGTCAGGACACAGAAAGACAGGGAGAGTGGGAGCCAGGGATGTCTTCTCCAAAGGCACACCCCAGTGACACTCCCTCCAACAGGGCCCAGCCCCTGAGAGCACATTTAGTTGTGAAGAAGTGGAGTGCACTGCGCTCTTATTACCTTCCAGAACCCCACTTCTAGGAACTTGAGACTTCCAGAGGACAGTTCAGATGTAACCAAAACAGAGGCCTAGAAATAAGTTAGCACGAACATCCTGGGAGAATGCCACCTCATCCTGCCCAAGTGCTAGTGAGACCATGCAAAGAAGGGTCAACTCTCCCTAGAGAGCTGCATAATTTTTAGCTAATAAAGGAACAGGGGAGGCTAAATTACTGGAAAACATTTTATTTTTTATTTCATTTTCTTATTTTCTTATTAAATAAATTTTAAATTTCAGAATAGTTACAAAGATAGTACAGAAAGTCTCTGTACACCCCTTGCCCATTTTTCCCTATTAGTAACATGTTACCATAACACATTTGTTACAATTAAGAAGATGATATCAGTGTTACTGCTAACAAACCTTGTTATTTGAAATTCTCAAGAGTTCCCATACTGTTTTTTTTTTTTTTCCAGGATTATATCATCTTACCTTTGGAGACATTTTATTTTTGTTTTCCATGTACCTTAATTCTTTAGCAGATGAATATTTGTTCTTATTCATTTTATTAAAGGAGTATCAAAATAGCCTTTATTAAGGGAGTACTACCTTTGTTGAAGGAATATCAAAATTAGCTTCATCTTAGAATTATAACTACTATCTTAGACTCAGTACAACTTCTCAAGGAAGACGAAGCTGGATACATTCATTAGGAGAGTGTAATTAGGGTTCTTAAAGCCAAGAAGCCAAAATACATGGTTCGAATGTCCACAACTTTCTATCTGGACAGAAGATAGGAAAGCACTAACGTATTTAATCCTCTTCATTTTGGTACTCTCATGTATAAAATGAAAAGTGATAGTACCTTACTTCACCAATGTCATATATGCATTGAGAATAAGAAAACACACAAATCATTTGGGAAATAGATGCACAGAATTAATCTTAGCCATTAGTACTGTTGCTATTTTTATATAATTCCATAATATGCTATGTCCTTCCTTTCCTGATACTCATGATTCTTTTAGTTATGTGTTTCACATGTCTTCTCTTCTATAGTGCAGTATTCATGAGTTCATGGTTATCCCTGACATTCACGGCAGGTGCTCAGGAAATAATCCCTTAAGTTTTTTGTTCTGCAGAATGCAGAAACACCAACTAACTATAAAAGAAGCAAAAGCCTGAAGGAAGAGATAGGATGTTAGAATGCCAGAGCCCTAGAGGATAGACTGACAGATAGACAGACATAGATACAGGTACAAAAAGCCAATGGGATATTTTCATTTTATTCACAAAATTTTGTGTATTTAATGGTGTACAATGCGATAATTTGAAACAAAGAGGAATGACAAAATTGAACTAATTAACACCTATACCTACTACATACCTGTCATTTTGGCAGGTGCGAACACATAAAACTTAGCGATTTTCGAATGTACAGTGTATCAGTAGTAACTATAGTCACTGTGTTGTACCATGGATCTTTTGAATTCTACCTTATTTAAATTTTGTTTGCAAGCCATTTGTATACAGTACCCTTTCTGTTCCTATTCATATTCAATTTTTCTTCATGGATTACATGATACTAAAAGGAAATACATTTTTCTGGGATTAATAATTAACAAAAGTTCAGCAGGAGAATATTGTCCTTTCCAGCGCCGGTAGCGAAGAAGGACAGAGCGAATCGAATGTTACTGGCATCTCCAGCTTTCTGGTAAGCTTGTGTTAACGGTGCACATGAGATAGATAAATACGACCTTCGAATGGCATGCGCATGCAAGTTCCCTGCCAAACAACCCGAAAAAATGAATCTCCCCCTCTCTAAATGTACCCGGGGCCTTTGTGATGCCCAGACACAGATGTCTTACCTATCTGCCATAAATGTAACTTAAAAATGCGCTGTGTTCTTATCAAAACTTCAAGTCAAGGAAACTGGTAAGTGCATTGTTTTCTTCTGTCCTGTAAGTAGCTTCTGTCCCTGAGACACTGCTCAGCAGTTGCCCACAGGGCGGAGGTGGAATTAGCAGCTGCAGCATTGCTGGTGGTGAGGTCACCTCTTTGGTACGCGGCTTCCTTTCACTCTCCCGCGGGGAAGACCACACCTACCTTTCCGCATTCCTCTTGAGCAAGCTGTGTCAAGGCGAGATGAGAAAGGAAGTGATTCCCATCCTCGGAGTGTAATCAAAAAAGGAAGGTTTTAATTAGCTCCTCAGGATGTTCTTAGTTTCTGCATGGAGCAGCCCTTTCCTTCCCTGGCCTAACTGCTTTTCTTGCTTGCTTTAAAAGCACACAATTCTGTTCTGTTGGGAGCGGAATTGCTCCCGATTCTGCTCAAACCCTGACGTATTCAAATGTAATGAGGAGCCACAGTGTGTCCCTTTTCCAGTGTTTTCTCACTTGCCCTCTGATGATTGTTTGCATCATGAGTTGACTGATGACTCCGCTGTGGTGAGGACTCTGTGACCGCGATCATCTGTCTGATTTTGCTCTCCACTCTTTTCGAGTTCAGTGATGGCGCGATCCTTTCCGTGCCTCAGACCTGACTATAAGTGCAGCAGATATGTTGTATCTCTTATTTCAGAGAATCTTCACAGCAGCACTGTGAGCTGAGATCTGCCATTTCCCGAGAAGTGGGTCTAAATCATCCCCACACTGCTCACGTTCTGGAGGCTTGGTACGAAATCTGACAGTAATGAGAGATGAAGTTTAGTAGGAAGTAATGAGCGCACTGGAACCTGGACAGGAGTAGGTGATACCCTTCCCGCGGGAGTGGTGAGGCCCCATCAAGCGCACTGGTCACTGACAAAGTGGGTGCTTATACAGCGAGTTTGGCTTCCTTCGCTCTGATGTGGTCTCTCGCCTCTCAACGGTGAGCTCTTCTGCTCAACACTACTGCAGGATCCCTGCCATATCTGACACAGGAGAGGGAGCAGTGTGACGCCCTTCCCCCATGTGCGTGGCTGCTTGACTTTAAATTGCTTAGGCTGAAACTGTAAGCTTACTCAAACTTCTTAACTTCGTGGGTTAGCCTCACATATTTTTATCGCAACGCGAAGTGGACTAAGGCAGTGTTTTCGTGGAAGTTGCCAACGTCCTGTAGCACCGACAGCCAGTGGCACGGCCGGGAATGGACAGCACCCAGCTGGCTCGGGAGGCGGCCCCGATCACCTGTGCGATTCTGGCTCCTGGCACTTCGGGCCCAGAGAGTAAAACTGACGTGCATAATAATTCTCTAATTAGGCAAAAAAAAAAAAAAAAAAAAAGCCAAGATTAGCTCGGTCTGGACACATGTACACAAATTTTTGTACTATATTTGATGCTAAAGGACGCCCATATATAAACACCCACTTCAGAGGGGAGGTAGGGGAAAGCAAAGAAGGGAAAGAAAAAAACTGAAGGTAAAAACAACAACAACAAAAAACAGAAACAAGTCTTATGTATCTGAGGGGTGTGGTGGATGGTTGTAGGGAGGGCAGGGGGATGGGAAAAAATAAGAATCAAGATATATCACATGCAGGTACACATTCTCAATGTTGAATGTGATCATAATGTATTCTGAAAATGTACCAGTAAATTCAATAAAGAAAAAACCCAAAATACCCACTTCAGTTTTTTTTTCTTTTTTTTTTCCACTTCAGTTTTAATAAGATCAATGATTATATATCAACTAAAATGAAGTATAAGCAAACTTTCTTGAATGTAATTAATGTCCAGGACACTCAAAGATAAATATTGAATTAAAAATCTTTTGTATTTTTTCTAAAATATTTCCTAAATGATAGTTGTCATCTGCCTATATAAATTAATTGCCTGCTGTACTCTAAAGACTTGGTGGAATACTAACAAATCCCAAGTTCATGGGAAAAAGAAGTTAATTCTGATCAAAATAATATGTCTGTATAAATAATTTGAAAATTATATATTGAAATTTTAAATGGCATTTTAGTCATAAGGAAATGGGCAGAAAAACCTTTCTTTTCTGAAATCCTACTGTACAATGATTTATTTTTCTTGTTCTTGACATTTATTGTATTATATTTTGATGTCTTTGCATATGACTTATCTGGCCAAGAGAACTGTAAATTCCTCCAAACAGAAACTACATCCTACAGTAAAAGACAGAACACTGGGAAAAAAATTAACAGGATTTTTATTAGTTAGTGGCATTATCACTTTTGTGTGACCTAGCGCATGTTATTTAATTCCTCCTATCCTTGATTTATTCCTCTGTAAAAAGAGACTGAGAATAGTGGATAGTATTATTAGTTAGAACTTTAAGAGTGTTTGGGACTTTGATTAAGTGTGGAAGACTGAATCTTGTTTGACTTTAGAAATACATTCAATTTCAGGAAGCCATTGAAAATTTCTCAAAACCATAAGGGCAAATAGAAATGAAACGACACATGCATGCACACACACACAATTCTCCACATAAATGGAAAGCACCAGAATGATTTGTAGTAACTGACCTGGAAAACATGAAAGACTTCAGGGAATGAAGTCATGAAGAATGCCTATTTGCACTTCAAAAATCTCAGTTGGCTTAGAAACTGGGGAAACAGGAGGTGCCTGGAAAGTGAGAAGATAAGAGAGGGACAGGGAGAACTGATTGAAAGGCTGGAAAAAAGTAATGAAAACCTTGCATCCCTCACCTCTCCACAGAGCCAGAAGTCCACAGGCTTCATAGTGAATAATGTTTATATCAATATAGTAATGCAGAGACTCAAAAGTACCTTACCTAATATTGTAATTTTAATTTTATTAAAAAACAAGAGAAGTCGGGCTGGGGATATAGCTCAGTGGTTCCGGCACCTGTCTTGCAAGCACAAGGGCCAGGGTTCGATTCCCCAGTAACCACATACCATACTGGGTGTGGAGACTCACGCCCAGCAGCAACCAGTACCACACACCACAGTGCCGGGCGTGGTGGCTCACACCTGTAATCCCAGCACTCGGGAGGCAGAGGCAGGAGGATTGCTGTGATGTGAGTTTGAGGCTGAGCTTGGGGCCAACCTGAACTACAAAGTGAGACCCTGTCTCAAACAACCTAAAAAAAACAAAAAAGAGAAGTAGAAATGTGTATTAAGGTCCAGGGATTTATTCAAATAAACTTAATAATTGCCTTACAAGATAGGACATTTATACATTGTAAACAAAATCAATAAATTAACAAATATTCATATAACACATTATTCAAAATGGAGTCAAATGTCAAAAAATGGCTACAATTATTCAAAATGATTTTTTTCTAGAAGATAAAAGTTGAAGAGGGCTGAGGAGATAGGAACTAATATTTTACTAAGCCTTAAAGAATGTGTGGATTTTATATCCATGTGTATTCTCAAAATGTTTTTAAATGTGCATTGAGCTGCAGAAGGTAGTCAGTAAAGATCAACATCTCCCTTTAGTCCCTGTTCATCTTAACTTCCCACGGATTTATCTGCTTATTATTGCCCTGCATGATCTAACACATGTTTGCTAAATGACTAAGCAAATTACTTATGAAGGTTCATATATTGAATCACGAACAAAAATCTCAAGGAAAAATAAAGGGAGCACATTTATTGTTTCATATTTTGTACTGCAAATAATGAACTGTCACCTATAAACAAAGTTTTAAACACTTAATGATTTTTTGATGGGTAAGACAAAAGGCTGCTATAAGGAAGAAATCTGATACCTATTTTAAGGTTATGTCTTCAGAAATATGAAAATTATGTTCAACTTGAAAACTTCCTTGAAATAATATTAGCTCCCTATATGTGACAGGTAGATTGATCTGACAGCAAGAACTCTGAAAATAACTTTTCCCATCACCACCTCCAGTGTGCTCACATTTCCACGCAGCCCCCTGCTCACTCCGTTACCACGGTGGTGATAGTCGCTCATGTGCACTGACATGGCTGCTGGGCGTATTTATTCTTGGAGAGCATGGAACAACTGATAACACAAACAAAACTTAATACACTATCATCTTTAAGATAAAAGTTTGAATGTTGTCTTTCTTCCTAGTTCTATCCAAAGAGATGCTCCTCTCTGAAGTTCTCCATCCTGCAAGTTCTACCCTCCAGCATTCTTTCATTAGGATTAGAGATAAGAGGTGGGGAAGAAAAAGAGACAGACCCAAGACAATATGTCCTACCTGTTCCCACAGACCACTCTACTTTCATTTCTCTTGTGACCTCTGCCTCCCACAGCCACAACTTCACTGATGTACAAGTCAACAGCCTACACTCCAACCAAGGCTTGTAAGATCATGTACTCATTTCTTTGCTTTGAAATGTACAAAGGAAAAATAGTCCAAGAAGACCAAAAAGTAGATGATCTTTTTCTTTTCTGAAAGAATTCATTTTGAACAATAAAGATTGAAGATATATATTTTTAAATCATTAAACTTTCTCCCAACAACCACACACACCACCCAACAAAGCTGGTGATTTATCATGAATAATCCCCTCTGAGATATGAAATCCAGCCAAACAACAAAAGTTCAGATGAAACTCAAGCCAAATCAACAGATGCCTGGCAACCATGCACTAAATGCCTGCAAATGGGTGCTCTGGTGGAATGCACGACGGAGGGGATTCCAGAGATACTGAGTCACTCTCAGTGCTGTTTTGCCACTGTGGGGCATGCAGATAGTCATGGGAAAAGTCCCAGGTGAAGAGTTCAAATTTAGCCACTCATTAAAACTTTCATTGTTTTTTTGAATTTGTTGATTTTATTGACATAATTTAAACATATGTAACAGTCACATTTGCCATAGGAAATCTGGACTTGTACAGGGTATATATCTTGATTCCTCTTTTTCTTCTAATCCTTTTCTCTTGCTTCAACTCTTTCTCCTCTGTTTATAAAGCCTTGTTTCCATATTATTCCTTCTTTTCTCACTTTTTCCTTTTCCTTCCTCCCTGCATCCTCCTTCAAAATTTCCCCTTCCTTTTGAACAATTTATTTCTATTTCACATTATCTGTTATACCTTTTGGTAGCTACTTACCCATTCAGTTTCTCAGACAGACAATGAGATATTTACATATGTGTGTCCAATTTATTTCACTTAAGAGTACAGTCTCAAGATACATCCATTTAGCTATAAATGTCTCAACTTTTTTAAATGACTGAGTAGTTCTCTGTTGTATTAATTTTTTTTAATCTATTTGTCGATTGATGGGAATTTGGGCTGTTTTTAAGATTTAGCTATTACTAACTGTGTACCTATAAACATAGAGATGCATATATCGATGTGGTGCGGTGCTTTTCTTTTGGGAAGATGTCAAGAAGGGGAAGAGCTGGGCTGTCTGGGATTTCTACTCCTCCTTTTTTGAGGAATCTCCACACTGATCTCCACAGTGGTTACACCAGTCCTCACTCCCACCAACAGTGCAGAAAAGTTCTTTTTTCCCTACAACCCCACCAGGTGGTTGATTTCTTAATAAAATCCATTCTTTCTGGAATGAGATGGAATTTCAGCATTGTTTTAATTTGCATCCTTCAAATGACCAGTGAAGTTGAACATCTTTTGGTATATTTATTTGCTATTTGAATTTTTTCAGCTAAGAGGTGCCTGTTCATTTAGCATGCCCGTTTTTGGACTGGGTCTTTAAATTTAGAGGTTTGGTTTTTTTCAATTCTTTGTATGTTCTAGATATTAGTCTTTTGTCTGAGGGACAACTGGCTAAAATATTTTCTCTCTCTGTGGGTAAATTCTTCATCTTTCTGTTGGTGATTTCTTTTGTGGTGCAAAACCTTTTTTTATAGGATGAGATCCCAGTTATTAATTCTTTGTATTATTTCTCTTGCAGTCTGGGTTTGAATCATTAAGTCTGTGCCTTTTTGTATGTCCTCAACAGCTCTACCTATTCTCTTTTCCAGCAGATTTAGTATTTCTGTTTTAATATTTGTATTTTTGATTCATTTCGATTTTAGTTGATGTAATTTTTAGTGGCTGGTGAGAGACACGGTCTAGTTTTAGTCCTCAGCATGTAGAAAGCCAGTTTTCCAGCACCACTTATTCAAGAGGCTATCTTTCCTCCAATGAATGTATTTGGCTCCTTTGTCAAACATAAAATGGTTGAGTGTTTGCGGTTTTTTGAAATCTTATACTCTGTTCCACTGATCCTCGAGTCTGTTTTTTTGTCAGTACCATTCTGTTCTTACCACAGTAGCTCTGTAATATAATTTCAAGTCAGGGACTGTGATGTTCCCCACCTTGCCTTTGTTGCCAAGAATTGCTTTTGCTATTTTATATTTCTTCTGGTCTCAAATGAATTTTAATAATATTTTTTCTAGTTGGAGTATGCTAATGGTATTTTGATTGGGATTCCATTAAATCTGTATAACAATTTTGGGAGTATGGCCATTTTCATATGCTGAAAACCTTCATGATTATAATATTTAAAACCATGTAATGATCTTGTAAGTTCTGGTTTATATTATCTGGGCTTAGAGCACATCCTCTATAAAAATTGCCTCAAGGCATATGCAACAGAGGCAAGAGTTACATAAATTTAAGCAAATAAAAACTGAATCAACAAACTAGAAACTGTCAGGAATCTTGGGTAACATGCTGAAAAGTATAGATTGTACAGCATGATAAAATGTTATACTTAGTTGGGCTAGGGAAGAAATTATGTTTTTAATACTTCCAGTCAGTCCACATATCCAAATGTACTCGTTTCATGAGTATAATCTATTCCTGAATACATATATCCTATACCCCGCCCATTTATTAATTTTGACATTTATTGCAGATCTGAATTGCTTGCGATTGTTAACTTACCAACAGAGATTTTTTAAAATTAGAAGCCAGTGAATCATGAGTATGTACTGGGTAAAACAGTCTAAAATTCATATCCACCAGAAACTTGTTCATGTGGCTTTATTTTGCATGAAAGGACTTTTCAAATGTAATCAAGTTGAAATAGGTTCATTAGACTGAAGGTCCTCATCCAATGACATGTGTCCTCATAGAAAGAGAGAAATTTGGAGACAGACCGTGTTAGTTACTGTTCCATCACTGTGACAACACACCTGCCATCAATGAATTCAAAGGAGGGAAAATTGATTTCCCCCTTGGGCTCATGGTTTCAGAGGTTTCAGTCCACGATCATTTGGCTTTTTGATTTGGCACCGCAGTATGTCATGGGGAGGATGCATGGTGGAAGGCCCGCTTACCTCACTGAAGCTTAGAAACAAACACAGAGAAGGATCCTGGAGTTCTTGATCTTTCCTGCAATAGCTCATTCCCAGAGACCTAGTATCCTTGTCTACACCCTACTTTCAGACAATTCCACCATCCACTGTATCACAGGCTATTGAAAAGCTGGTAGCATATGGGCCTTTGATGCCATTTCAAATCCAAACTGTGGTATAGACAGTCAAAGAAAAGAAGGAAACCTACAAGGATGGAGCCAAATACAGAAATATGATTTTTAAAAGTATAATGCATGTTTATATTTTTAAAATATACTGCAATAAAAACTGCAGTACTACTAATTCCTCTCAAAATATTTCCCCTCAGGTTTAACAGTTATTTCATTATTCTTTCCACTTTCTGAAGTAGTTCTGGAAGTCTTAAACAGAGTGGCTTCTACCTCTTATTTTCCAAAGACTTTTGTAATCATTATATATTTTGGCTACTGATCAAGATATCTGTCTGTGCCATAATTGGAAACCAAATCCAGTATATAGTTTATCATCAACCTTGAGCAAAAGAGGAAAAATTATTTGAAAGAACCCTTTGAGATAATTGCATCACAAAAATACCAAATAAAAAATAACAGAATAGCAGTTTTAGGACAGAAACTAAGGAAAACAATTTACCATAACTGATCCAGATTATTTGCTGTTTCTCAATACATACCTATTTTGCTTAAGCCTTTGTGCTTTCTACCTGTTCAGTCTTTGACATTTAATCACAGCATGAGAGAAATCGCAGATCTGAAACTTCTTGGCTACACAATAGGGAGAAAGAATCTATGAGCTATCTGTACACTGATGAAAATATGTATCCCACAAGCCCATAGCGAGAGTTCAGGGAGAACATATGCATAAAATCACAAATGTACTAGACAATCCCAGATAAGTATGGGCTTCTTTCCTCCATAGGCCAGTGTCTTGAATTTGTCATCTGATCTCACTCGTTTGTAAGCTGGACCTCACCATTTTCTGACACAACCTAGGACGTGTGAAGGCCCAGGCAAGGCCCATGTCTATACAAGCTGGCTCTTCAGTGCCAAGGCCCGCGTGCTGTGGGCCATCCCTGGGTGAGCCCTAGAGGACAATGTAGCCTGCCTCCTGGCTCCTTGCCTTGCAGCATGAGGATGACTAGCGGACCTTCAGATGGGATGATTTTCCTCTACACTAAGAAGTGAAAACAACATCCATTTTAGAGCCCACAATTGAATACGCCAAATGTCCTTTAAAAGTGTATCCTGAAAGTTAATAGCAATAGCACTCTCCTGCTTCAGCTGAAAGCACACACCCTGAAGGACCTGAGTGAGTTGATTTGAATTCAGCTCACATCAGTCATTTTTAGAAACATTTTCAGTCATTCAGGCTAAACTTCTCTGCTAGAAGAAGGATACTAGTATTTTGCTTATGGCTTCTATGCAAAAAAGACTAAACAAGAATGCACACATTTCTTTTATCACTAATCCTACATATCATTTACTCCTTAAAACTTCCATCCTCCTCTCATAGAAATATCATTTTTTCACTCAAATCTAGCTTATCATAATCTTGTTCTATTTCTTTATCCCCTTCCACTCAGAAAATTGTCTTACACCACTTTTTGTGGTCTTTTTTAAAGGTAGTCAGAACTTTCGGCTGTTTTAGTCTAAAAACCCAACCATAAGCCAAGACTCACATGCTGTATACGTTCGTATGTTCTTGTTGTAACTCTGATATAGAAAAGACAGTGCTTAATTTAAAGGGAAAAAAAAAAAAAAAAGCCCGGGAGAGAGTAGATTTTTCAAGCTAACAAAGGAAGAAGTAAGAATTCAAACTGGTGTTTATGACTCTCATCCTTTACACCGAACTAGGTAGAAAACTCCTTAGCCATCACTGGCTTAAATGTTACATCAAATTTTAGGTATGTGATCCTTCTGCCCACTGGTAACATACATCTGGAAGGCTCAGCACCATGTTTAGTCTACAGCAATTGCTAAATAAATGTTAGCGATGATCACTACACATAGTTATTTATTAATTAACTAGTGGATGATGATTGAATGTTTATGATTATGCTTATTGTTCCATGAGTATTTTCAAGCAAAAGAAAATCCTGAAACTTAAGAAAGTTTACATTGCATTTCTTCAGAAAACAGGATTATCTTAAGGGTTATGAATTAAGCCACAATCAGTCATACTTTTTATAAAATAGCATGAGTGAAAGAGAACTAAGAGAAGGACATTCCAAAGTACAACTAGGCTCCTTCTCAGAAAACCTCCAAGTGGCCCATTTCCAGAATATCTGTAAGGGATATATGTTGATGTATTGGGTTGACAGTTGTCAAAATTGTGATGAAATCATACTAAGAGAAAGGTAAAAGCCAAACCATAAGCCATGTAGAAGCAGTAATCAAGAAGAGCTCTATTTTATGTACATGCTTATCTTACTGCCCACACTGAAAGTTCCACTTTACCTTCATCAACTATTCCCTCAAGTTAGAGTAGCCCAGGAGTAACTCTTAGCCACGGAAAACTAATGTGTTCAATTTTAAGATGTTTTATTACCAATCATTTTCAGCACGACTTTCCTAGGCAGGCTCTGACATCTGCTTAAAATCTTGACAGTTTGACTTCATCTCCTCATTTGAGTAGAGATTGCTAATTTTCCTGAACAGTTCTAAAGACCAAGTTACTAACATTAGAAGAAATCAAGAGCTCTGTCTCAGTTCTTGGGAAAGTAAGTACAAGCCCAGGACTCCTGCCATCTCAGTTAAAACAGACTCAGTACCGAGGCCACGCCCATGCGATGCAGGAGTTACTCTGATTAAAAGACTCTTGCCACTGATTGGCCAAGAATGGAAAAGTAAGAGACAATGTACTTTCTGGCAAAGCTACTGATGCTGAGTGGTCCTTTGAGCTCTTATCGTTTTGTTGTCCCCTGCAGGAAGAGGTGAACATGTGCTTAGGTGTTGCATCTGGCTCTTAGCCCTCTCCAAGAAAAAGGCTTCTGATTCCTGCCAGACACAGATTTAATTACTTTCAACTGGATTTAATTCATCTGGGTAGTCATGTAGCCAGACCACAAGGAGGCTGCTTCAATCCAGAATCCCCACATAACAACCTCAGTCTGTGTGTTGATGATAACTCAAAACTACCTTGACTTCAGTCCCCCGTGGAGTCATTTACAACGCTCTGTAACAACTGTAATTTTCCCACATTTCCAAAGTTCTTTGACTTGGTAATAAAAAAAAAATTGCCAGCAAGTATGGAAATTACAAATAAGAAAAGAAAATTTTAGAACCTAGAAATGATCGCTATTATTTCATAACATTTAACAATAAAACAGGAAGGTCATTATGTTAGAATGGAGGATAATGTTTTAAATTAGTAATTTAATTCTATACCAGAATTTTTTTTAAAAAGTGTTCTGACTATCCTTACAAAACTAAAACCAATAAAAACATCAAAACCCAGAGTAATGTTTCTTATAATCTGGGAAATCCTTAATGATGACTCAATCTGTCTTTCTAAATGAAGATATTACATCTAGAAAAGACATTTAAAAATGGCTGTGCAGGAGTTTTGTTATGAAATTCATATAAGCATTTGCTTGGGCTTAAAAATGTAGTGAAATTTTTAGAAGATAGATTTATCCCCTCAAGGCTGGACCACAGCTGAGCCCCTTATCCTCGCCCACTACACTGTGCTACCCTGGAGCCTCGCTCCTCTGCAGTGCCCACCTCTTCCTCTCTCCTGGGGAGCCATGATGAACCACGCCACTTGCTACTGAGTCCCATAGCATCTCGGACCATCTTTAGTATGAATGCTCACAATGCCATCCAGTGCTGTGAGAGTAGAGCAATAATCCCATACACGTTTTCTGGATGAGCACATATTTTCTGAGCTGGTTCTATGCTCAAAGAAATAAAGCTCTTGGAAAAGAACTATGATAAAATGTAAATATGGTAACTTCTGTAGTGAGATTAGGAATGTCAATTGTCTCAATTGGTCAGATGATGGTATGAACACAGATATCATGTGGGCATATAAATCCAAATTCTGAAACATCATGAGAGGCCTAGAGGAAGCCTCAGAGCTGAAGCCAGGCCTTTTCCTCAGGCTTTCCTGCTACCATGCTTCCACTTACTAAGGCCTTGCTCCTCTTCCTCTGCAGACATCTCCCTCCTCTCATCTGAAGCCTTTTCAACTATCATAATTTTTTCCTTTTAGGAATCCATGGAACTTTTTAATTATCTCTTCTTCTCCCATGAAAGCAACAATTTAAGCTAAAAGGCACAATGAGGACTAAGTATTAGACCTTTTTTCTTCCTGCCTCTATCACCCTGTATATTAAAAAAGATATCCATGGTCCCATCATCTATATCATGAAAACCCTATTCATTCCTCAAGGACAGAGCAACACAGTTGCTTCCTCCTCGCTGACACCTGCCTGACTCTTTCCGTCTGCCGCAATTACTTCTTCTTCCATGACCCATGTAAATTTTTTCCATTGAGAAACTATGGCATTTACCTTATTGTGACATTGTTACTTTAATTTAAATGAACCATTAATATTGCTTTTAATATCCTTGGTTGCTCAGTCCAGTCCACAATGACTAAGTCTTCTTTTGTCCTTTCAAAGTTCTAAAACCTTACTCTGCTTAATAGATGAAATTACCTCTTAAAGAGCAGATAGAGAATTCAGAGGAACATTTCTAACTATTAAATGTTTTCCTCATATTAAACATACTGAATCCTTGGTATTTTCCTGCCTTCTTCTTACAGTGGAAGACATGCTTATTCTACCTCTAGCCCATCTCCTTTCACTTCACTTTTTTGCTTTCTCCTAAGCTGTAAGTGTTTGATATCCCTTCTTTTGCTATTCTTGAATAATGTAAATCTCAACTGGACTCTGTCATTTGACTTTGCAACATATGCCTCTTCTATTAAAAAAAGACAGAAAGCTTTACCTAAGCTCCTCCTCATTCTCCCACTCCTCCTCCCAGCCCCAGTGGTAGCTTAGCCTTTAGAAGCTGAACTGCAAGCTTGACTGTAACCACTCCCACCACTGCATCTCCACCCACAACGTCATCCTGCTTCTTCCCAGCAGGCAGTCACCCCTCTATGCCTTCAGTGATATGTCAGATCAACAGGAGCCTAACAGTGTACCATTCTGCCTGGGATGTTCACCTCCCTTCACCTAATCACTAGGCACTGTTCCACCTTACATCAACTGAAGGAGAAGAACGTATGCAGTACAGTAAGATTTCAGTTGAATGATGGTTTGTGTCTTAGAGACAGGATCTTGCTATGTGGGTCAGACTGGCCTTGAACTCATTATGTAGCTTAGGCTGGCCACGAGCTTGGGTGATCCTCCTTGTATTATAGGAATGCGACACCTTGCCTGGCCAGTAAGGTAATTTGATTATGTGAGAGATCATACTGAGTAAAATTTAGTAAGTATATCAATATAGTTATAATATTGCTATTATTATTAATCTTTTACTGTACCTAAATTATAACTATGTTATGATAGGTATGTATGTATATGATAAAGTGTGTATAGGGTTTGGTACAGTCCATGGTGCTAGGTATCAGAACTTTTATATGTTTTAGTGGATACAAATGAACCCATGGGACTGGGTTTGCTACCAAGAATGCATTAGTTTCTCCTATTTCCTAGACTGTCCTGAATATTTCTGGCTATTCTTCAGATTTCAATACAATTAATACCACTCTGACTTTCTTGACTAAATCCTAGTACCTGATTTTAAACTTTTATAGAATCACATACTTTCCTTCATTGCACTTTTACATCACATGTGGCATACCAAAATATATTGGTAACTTTATGACTGTCTATGTTTCTCCTGGGGATGTGCACCCAAGAAAAGAAGAGTCAGGCTTATTTTCTTATTAATGTATCTTTGGATCTGAAGAGAGTGTGTGACCCTTGCTAGTGAATAATGGAGAACTGTCCTAATAATGAATAAATCAATGGTAGTATTGTTATGCACTGTGACTGTTTTGAAGGAAAAACACAGCCTTTATATTCCCGAAGGCTAGCACAGACTTGGCAGGAAATCAGTGTTCATCAAGAAATTTCTGCACAAGTTGCTTCTATCCCTGATTTTTTGTTGTTTTCATTCTAAAAACAGTATCAGGAAGGCAGTTACTCAGCAGAGAAAGAAACCTGTGTTTATTTATTAATTATATAAAGCCTTGAATTGATTTTCTTCTGAATTTCTTAGATATAGTTCTTGGCTCACAAAGACTACCTTTGGCTTGTGTTTATGTAATAAAAAGTTGTACCAGTTTTGAACATTTAAAGGAAGTTATCCTTAACAATAGACCTGAAATATACTTATCCAGAGTTTAAAATACTCCCATTTTTAAGATAAAGTCTAACTGTATGTCTTGGAAATAGTAGTTAGCATTCAGACTTTTAACTTTAATAAAGAGATGTGGGATGCCGAGGACAGCACCAGAGATCCAAAAAGTGTTCTTCTGAGATATTCTCAGATTAAATAAGTGCTTATAAAAAGCAAAAGCCCAGGATACAGGAAGTTTGACACTGGACACAAGAATAAAATTCATTCACTTTATCCTCCTCAATGACTGTTTGGAAGAGGTAATGCTCCTTACCTCTGAATCACTAGAATCGCTCAGCCATTACCTTTCTAATGATAGAGAGCAAGAGGAGTTTGGCCAAAGTCTAGCTGAAGACAGAAAAGCATTGATTGAAAATGTTTCTAGTACTGATATTCCACCAGCACAGGCTTGGATTGGCCGCTGTAGCTCCTTGTGTTCATTGGGAACCTATCTTTGATTGTTTGGGGGGTAGCCCAGGACTCAACTGAACTAAAATATTGTCTTCCAAGAATTTGTACAGCTGGGGTAAATCAGTGCTATAAATTGAACTTGTCAACATTTAGGTGAACCCTAGATATGCCAAACTTTGCCTTAAAGTATTTAGACAAGCAGACTTTATATGTTTCTAATATAACATGATACAATATTACCAGAGCTACTGATTTAATTTATGCTTAATAAATAATTGCTCTAATAATAATGTGTGCTATTGCACATGCTATTGCACTCTTGGTAATTTATAGGGGAAGTAATTTAAGTCAACCTTTTTATGCATCTATTTCAACTGCATTAGCTGAATTATTTTATCCTGTGCAATAACCAGGAATGAGTCTTGGTTTCTTTCAAATACATCACTGGAGAACATTCTAATATTGTCTTTGTCATATGAGTCTTGAAATTATATATTTTAACAGAAATCTTATTGCTCTGTCATTTTTTTCATTTGTACTTTCTTGTAATTGATCTTATTTATCTGGTTTATAAATACTTTAATTAAGTTCTAGTAATATACAAGTGTTTGGAGAAAAACAAAATGTATTTCTCTTATCGTTTTTCCCTTTTCAGCCTAACAATGTTCAGTATATTAATTTTGTTCAATATTTAATTTAATTTAATAATGAAAAAAATGAAGTGCAATAGGCATTTGTATTCATGAATAGCAGCAGCAGGCTATGAATTAAGCTGGAGACACTTCAGATTTATTTTAGAAGTCGAAATACATATCTAGAATGAAAAAACCTATGGCTACCCAAACAGATCCCTCAGTTCTCAGCTCTGCTAGATAACCCAAGGTCTGGCTGTCCTTTCCTAAGCTCTATTTAGATAGCAAGAAAACTTCATCCTCAACATGGATCATCCAAAAGTGGAATATGTTTGAACAATAAGCAGAGTCCTGCCTAACATAGACTAATGAACATAGTACAGAAATGGACAGATAAAGTGGCTAAAGGAGCACTTCCTCTGAAACAAACAAGACTCACTCATTCTCCTGTGAGCTCTAAGAAGGGAATACAAACTTCAATAATGACTCTTTCCTTTATTGGAAATACTTTTCCCCAGTATTAAAGCACTTCTGAGGAAGCAATATATAGATCAGGGATCAACAGGTTTATGACTCATGAGGTAAATAAAACAGAAAGGGAAGAGTCCAAGAGAGATTGAGGAAATATTATAGGAATGGGAAAGTGTGAGTCATGCAGTTGTGTGAATCTGGATCCTAATTCTAGCACTTTCTTAGCTGGATTCCTAAAACAAACTTCATGCTACAAATATCAGTGGAGTCAAAATCCCTACAATAACAATAGTTGTGTGGGATAAATGAGATAAGTTTTACTTATTGACTGGCATGAGGAAGTCTACTCATGAGGAAAGGAATGTTGCTGATGAAGAAAGTAAATAAATGTGCACTGCTTAAATTAAATACTTGTATCTGTTGCTGAGAGTTCACATAGTTATAAAATTAATCTTCTCAAGAGACTTCACAGCGATTGCTTTGCAGCTTTTACAAGCTACACTTTGCTTTGCACTCATGAAATTTCTGAAACTACTAGCGAGCTACACTCAACTGGTGACTGTAAGGGTGCAGGATTGGTAAGAAAGGGCTTTGAATGTATGTTTTATCCAGGTATTCTGTTACAGCTAACAACAATTTTCCCGTATTCTTTTTATGTGTTTGTGTGTTGATGATACCAATAGAGAGGGAAGAATTATAAGCATGTTTTTCTTCCATTTCTTGTTTTTATACACAGACATAAGCACACACATGCACACTCATACACACACACACATACACTCAAGTTCGAACATACTCTTCTTTCTTGGATACATTTCAGTCATAAATACACACATGTACACACATACACCCCAAGCAGAATGTCATCACCAATTCCTAACCTAACAAATTACTGGAAAGTACAGGGACTTCTAAATGACTTCCATAGCAATACATGATAGACACCGATAAAAATTTATCCATAAAACTAGACAATATTTATGAAGTGTTTAGAAAAACAGCCATTATTTGGTTTACTGGTGACATTAGATTGTGCTGTTTATACAAACAGAACATGTATCATAGATATCACACAACTTTACTGAATTCAGCAATTTTTTAAATTATCAAGATGATAAACATAAGAAATTTTATTTGAAGTTGGACTGTGGCAATAATACTTATATTGCTTAGCTGGGAATTATTCAGACTATAGCGAAGAAAATATATCTGCATTTCATCTATGACCTAAGGCAGTTGAATATGGTGAAGAAACAAAGAAGACAGAGCGCTGTCCTTATATAGGGAAGACAAGCCGTGGAGTGAGGCGCAGAAGAGGAGCCCAGTGAACACTCCTGTGGCAGCATGACTCGCAGGCTAGTCATGCAGCCCGGGGAGGAGCCCAGGGATCGGAGAATGCCGTCCTGAACCGCAAAGCTTCATATTTCCAGAACGAGAATGAGCCATCGGTGCGTGACAAGTCTACTAAAAAGATGCAAGAGTTAAGGGCTTAGTCAGTTGCAAGTATTGTGTCTGATCTGCGACTTGATAAACCATTGAGAAAAATTTCATCCTTGAATTTGATGTTTCATGTGGTTTTGGAGAAGATACTGTGATCCCTTTAAGTGCTAACCTGACAGTACTTTCAGTCTGTGTGGTGACCATATTGTACAACACCTCACTCCACCTTGCCTAGCACACTGCTTTCTACACTTCATTCTCTATAGCTAGAAGGTAAAATTTGGTCCATCTCATTTTATGTCTTAGAGTATGTTGGAAACTCCACTGACACTGATGAGTACAGGGAAGACTGGTAACGGGGAATGGACTTACAGGCCAAACAGCAGCTGTGGGCCAAGATCAACACCTTGCCAGGATTAAATGAGATAATGTCTATGAGACTGCTTATAAGGGGTAGTGCGCTGCCAATTATTATGATGATACAATGGTGAGATTTAATAGATGCAAATATAGATTTCTTACCTCTATGTTATAATAAATCCATTGTATAAGCATCAGGTGAGAAAGACCCAGCTGCAGAACATTTCAGTGGAGTCAGGTCTGAGTTGGCTTCTGGAAAGATTTAGGTAATCTGTAATTACACAGAACTAGATCACACCTGGCCCATGGTGTTTACTCTGAGAGCCAAATTCTAACAGCATACAGACAAACTGGCCCCTCTTCCGTTCTCATGGAAGACATTGGTCAAATCAAGGAGAAATTCAATACTGTGTCATATAAAAAGGATGACTAAAAGGGTTGTAAATAAATGCTTATCTTTCAATATTGGAAGAGAACAGATATTGAAGTATTTGTAAACAGAGCAATCAGAGTAGAAGTTACATAGCAGCACATTGCAGATCAACTCAAGAAAAAACTTTTTAATGTGAGAATTATCCAAGAATATGTAATGAATTGATGCTATGGGTGACAAACTGTAAATATAATAACATATATAGTTAACTAAAGTAGAATGGAAATATAAATATTATGCTAACACTACAAGAAAACTAAAGTGTCTATATCAGGCAAATTAGACACAAAAGCAAAAATGTATAATCAGGAGAAATGGTTATTTCATAATAATAAAGAGGTCAGTTCATTAAGAGGATACAGGAATACTCACTGTGTGTGCATTTAATAATAGAAGTTCAAAACAAATGAAATAAAACCTGATAGAAATCCAAGAGAAATAGCTAAGTCCATAATTATTGTTAGAAATGTCAATACAAGGGGACAATGTTGAGATTGTAACAAAAAAGTAAGGAAACAAATTTTATATATATGGGGGGGGTGGTAGGGTGGGTGGGGCTATGGGAAAAAATGAGAATTAAGTTGTGTCTTATACTGGTACAAATCCCCATTATGGAGTGCAATCATGATGTGTATATTTAATGTACCAATAAAGATAATTTTAAAAAAAAAGAAATGTCAATACAGTAAAAAAATGATAGAACAAGCAGACAAAAACTAGGGTTATCAAAACTTGAGCTAAGGTACCAATTTCATCTTAGTGACATTTATAGAATACTATTCCTCAAAATAGTATAGAAGAGATACTATTTTCAAGTGCCTATGGAACATTTATTAAAGTAGATGCATTCTGGGTCATAAATGTCCCCATAAATGTACAAGAATTCCAATCATACAAGGCATTCTCTGAGTATGGTGAAAATAAAATTGAAATTAGGAAAATATATAAATTAGGAACATTTCCATATAATGCCAAAATATGTGAAAACTTAATAATAATTCTAAGTAACACATGAGTCAAAGAAGAACTCAAAATAAAAAATATAATTTTTTTTTTTCTTTTTGAGACAAGGTCTTCCTTTTGTAGTTCAGGCTGGCCTTGAGCTCAGCCTTGAATTCACAGCAATCCTCCTGCCTCTGCCTCCCAGGTGCTGGGATTACAGGTGTGAGCCACCACACCCAACACTGTTGTATGTGGTACTAATTGCTGGTGGGCATGAGTTTCCATGCCCAGCATTATTGTATGTGGTTAAGGGGATCAAACCTGGGCCCTTGCACTTGCAAGACAGGTGCTAGAATCATTGAGCTAAATCCCCAGCCCCAAAATATGAAATGTTTTTAACTGAATGAAAATATAAACAAAAATTTTACTTCAAAGATGCAGTTTAAGGGGTTTTTTTTATTCTCTATTTTTTTGAGACAAGGTCTTGCTTTGTAGTTCAGGCTGGCCCTGAACTCCCTACCTAGCCCAGGCTCACTTCAAACTCATAGCAATCCTTTTGTCTCTGCCTCTGGAGTGCTGGGATTACATGGGTGAGGCACTATGCCCGGTTTAAGTTTTCATATTATATTCCTTCTCCTATATGAGAACCCCAAAGAACAAATAAAGTGCAAAATAAAGTTCCCTATTGTTTAGGAAACAATGAGATGAATCTCCAGTTTATGGACAGGGAACCAAAAGACAAAGGGAATGGATCAGAGGGGAGCAGAGGGAGATCTAAAAGAGGGAGGAGGATAGTGAAATGCTGTGTCATGTTCATGAACTAAGTACCTACAAGGAATGTATCGTGTGCTACAGAAGGTATCCAAGAGGTCCAGGGAGTCAGGAGGAAAAGGGGAGAGAAGGGGAGTGGGTTATAAAACAGGAGTCGAGAAACTCCATATTTATGTACCAACTCTCACGGTGACTGTAATCATAGTGTGCTATAAACATGGAGCAGTAATAAAATACTACTACTATGACTACTAATGAGGAAGAGGAGAAGGAGGAGGAAGAGGACAGGAGAAGGAGAAGGAGAAGGAGAAGGAGAAGAAAATGTAGACCAAACTTCTGAACTAGAGAAAAAGAAGTTTCAAATTAATGGCTTCAGCTTATAATAATATTATATATATAAATATAATAGTTATATATAATATAGATCTATATATTATATATACTATTTATTATATGTAGATATATATTATATATGTTATTATATACAATAATTATATATAATAATATAAAACTGTAGCACAGCAGATATCTCTCCCTATTCACTAAATAACAAATATTCACAAAGCTGCCACTAAATGCCAAGCAAAGGAGGTAGAATAATCATTCCAAATATGAAAAAGAACAAATTTGAAGGATTAAAACCCTGATTTCAAAACTTACTATAAAACTACAGATGAAAACAAAACAAAAAGACACTGGCATTGGAATGACCAAATCAGTGAAATAGAAGAGAACATTATGGTCATTTATATATAGATATACATGTATATGTATGTTCATATATGTGAACAATTTCAATCAAATACAATAAAAGTTAACTTTTTGAATGAATTACACTTAAATGAAAATCCATATGCTAATAAGCAAAAAAAAAAAAATAATTAATGAATTCCCACCAGACTCAAAGTAGATTATAAACCAGATTTTGCAAACTAAAACTATTCAACTTAAAAATATTCTAGAAATAATAGAAAAAATAAAATCCAGAAAAATAAAACATTGATAAATTAGACTTCATCAAAATTGAAAAACTGCTACTCTCTGAAAGATTCTGTTAAGAAAATGATAATACAGGGCCAGGGATTTAGCTCTGTGGTTCCAGTGTCTGCCTGGCAAGTGCAAGATCTCAAGTTTGATCCCTGATACCATCCACTAGGTGGTGAGCATGGTGGTTCTCACCTGTAATCCCAGCAGGAGGATTGCTGAAAGTTCAAGGCCAGCCTGGGCTACACAGTGAGTTCAGGGCCATTCTGAACTACAAAACAAGACACTATCTCTAAAAACTAAAAAAAAAAAAAAAAAAAAGAAAGATAATACAAGTCATAACTGGGTCACAACACACACAAGGATTTTTCAACTACCTGAGCCCCTAGTGTCAAGTTAAGAATATAGTTTTGGAGTCAAACTTTGTGTTCCATTCTCAATACCTTAATTACAGGTTTTTTAACTTCTAAATATTTTTCAATTTCCTATGTATAAATGGAAAAAATTTAGAATGACTACCTTCAAAGGAGTAGTACAAAGTTTAAGTGAATGAACTAACATAGGTCTCATAGATGAACTACACTCAGAGTGTTCAAAAAGTTACAGAGTAATCAAAACATGTTACATGTATGAAAAGTGTACCATTGCAACCCCATACAATAGTTAATATAATAAATAGCTGCTCTAATAAAAAAGTGCTGCACAGACTCACAGTGCTTCAGTCATTTCTGACACCAAAGCTGCAAGGGAGAGATGTCACACAGCGTGCCACACAACAGGCTCAGGTCCCCTTCACACTGCCACGTCCAAGGGTCCTTTCAAAGGAGCAGCAACATCTCACGTGAGGAAAGGATTATCACCTAAGTGAGTCTCCCTCTCCACTGTCTCTATAGTTACAGGGTTTATAATTACACTAACATATATGTTTTGGAGTAGGGCTTGAAGTCAGATGTAAAACAAAGAGCAGCAGAAGTTAGGAAATGAAGTGGCTGAGTCCATCTCACTCTTGGAGTGCATTTTGGACAGCATTGGGAGCTGTGGAAAAGATACTATATCTCACACGGAGCTGGTGGGTGCTCAGGGAGCCTGGTAAAATTTGGCATAAGGTACACTGGCTGAAAAGTGCAGATTTCTTTCTACACTTCTATATTAAATGAAGTTCTCACCTTTTCCCCAACCTCCTCTGTTGTAAACTTCCTTTGTTTATTATAGGCTACACTTGAGCATTTTCAGAAAGAAGACTTTGAAACTCTTGTTTATCTTGGAAAACAAGCATTGAAAAATTCCAGACGAATGCAAAGCAGCCTCGATTTTCTTTAGAGTCATTCCATACTATGATTTTTAAAGTCTGCCCAGCAGTTTAGAGACAGCAGTAGTGAGCTTCGTAGCTGAGACACCAAAGGAAGCGCTCTCCTTCAGCATAGAAAACGTCTAGACACACAGGGTGATCTCAGCGCCATAATAGCCAGGTTACACAAAGAGCCTTTGCCGAGCACAGACTCCCCTGTAGATAACACCAAAGCCGCAGTGGCTGAGATGAATCCCAAGCCAAAAGCAGCCATGTGAATGGCGAGCCAGATTGGTTCATTTAGCTTGGTCTGGCAAGTTTTGCACAGCTGTATCTACTTAAAACTGTAGCACAGAGGATATTTCTCCCTATTCACTAAATAACAAATATTCATGAAGCTGCCACTAAGTGCCAAACACAATATTCAATGATTTTTGTGGCAGTGCCAACACTCAAGCACCTCATGGTCAGTGGCAGTGATTCTTACAGGGTGAGGCTTTGCCCCTGGGGATTTCACGTGTCTCAAAGGCGTTAAAAAATGGGACTTACTTGGTTTAGTTGCACGTGAATTTCAAGAGTGTTTTCTCCAGCTCTGTAAAAACTATTGGTAGAATTTCTCTCAGAACTGCATAAAATGCATCATTTTAGGGAGTTGGCTATTTTGAAACTAATAGTTCTGCCTATCCAGGGACAGAAGATTTCATTTTTTCTAATGCCCTCTTCAACCTGCTATTTCAGAGTACTATAGTTTTTATGTCGAAGTCTTTCACTTCTTCGGTTAAATTGATTCTCAAATATTTAACATTTTGAAGTTATTATGAATGGGGTTGTTTTCTTGGCAGATTATTATTTATGTTTAGGAAATCCCTTGGTTTTTTATGTGTTCATTTGGTATCCTGCCACTTTGCTGAACCTATTTAGACTCCCAGTCTGTCAGTGGGCCTTTGGGGGCAGTTGTATATAAAAGACTATGTAATCAGTGACTGTAGGTAGTGAACTATTTCTATGACTATCCCTTTTATTTCTTTCTTAATTTCTATCTGAGCACAAAGGAAAAGCATCAAAATCCCAGATTTCCAGTTATACTATGAAGCTATACTGATAAAAGCCATATAGTAAACAGTACAGTACTGACACAAAATAGAAATGTTGATTAATGAAATGGAATTGAAGATGCCAAAACAACTTCAGATACCTTCAGCCATTTAATTTTTGGCAAAGGGGCTAAAAAAATATGTTGGAGAAAAACTAGCCTTTTTAGCAAATGGTGGTGTTAACAGTGATTATACCTATGCAGAAGACTAAATCTAGATGTGTATCCTGCCTTTTGTCTACATAAAATAAAAAGGAATGAATACCTACATAGAAACACTGAATCTGCTGGAAGATATCATATTAAAATGGTACAAGTATGCTTAGGTTTGCAGTGACATAATTCTTAATAACTAAATTTGGAAGCAGCCTATATGGTCATTGATGAATGAGTTAAAAATAAGCGTATGTATAGATAGAATACTACTCTGCCCTATAGAAGGACACATTTGAGTCATTTGGAGAAAAAAAGGATGAATCTTGAGATTAAAATGCTAAGTAAGGAAATACATGAGAAACTCAGAAAAGATAGACTTTATGGAGATAAGAAAAGGATCTCAAGTGGGGAGGAAGGGGATAATAGGCAGGGAAAGTAAAGAAGAAATGATAAGACAGTAGATGTATGTGCACCAGACCTCAAATTATGACTGTATTATGCAATGAAACCTGTCAAGGAATAAGATGTGAGAGAAGCCAATGCACCAGATTTATATCAGAAACCCTGAGAGAATGCTAGGTAGATAACACTTGCTCTCATCATTCATTGCTTGAAGAATGTACGGAAAGAGAAGAAAGGGAAGCAGTACACACCTCTTTGAAAATTTGCATACAGCACAGACCTTCATGGCCTTCTCAGTCCCTTCGGGAAACATTCACAGAAGACCTGCCTGGCTTGAAGCTGACCTGCATTTCCTTATTTGGGTAGGAGGACTGAAATCAGCAGAGTAGTGTCTCTGGTATGTCTAGTTTGGAGAAGGAATTACCTTTAGGGAAGCCACCACCAATATCATGTTTGCGTGACTGCGGCTAAGTGACTCATTTGCCTCAGAATGCATTGCTAACCATGCAGTCAACTTTGGAGAAGCCCGTCGTACTCAGTGAGGGAGCTGATCAGTGTGAGATGGATTCCTCAAGACAAAAACAGATCTTTCCAGTTCCATATAGTAAGGAAGTATAGCTTGAAAAAATGCATTGGATTTTTACCATAAATTTATGAATAAAACCAACACAACAGGTCTAGCCAAGATCAGTTGGCATGAGGGGCTTGAATAAAATTTTTTCTGCTAGGATACAAATAGGTTTATTAAAAATCAGAAGTGGATGCTATAAAAAGCAGTTAAACAAATGTAAGAGCTTGGATTTTCTTTTATAATATTGTAAAATGCTATTTTTTCCTGTCATTCTAGCAGTGGAAATGTCTATTTAATAATTTGCATAGGTTTTATTCATTGTCATTGTTAAGATTCTCCTCCTTGCTATCTAACCCTTCCAATTATTTTGAATCAGTACTACTTTGGTAGGTTATAGTTTATTGGATGGCTTCAACTCATGAAAAATTATGAAAAAGTTTAACAGAAGAATAGACAATGAAAGCTGTTGAGATTCCTTTAAATCATTTTAAGATATTTCTTAAATAACAGATTCAGAAAAGTTTGATCATAGGATATTTCCAAAGCAAAATAAAAAGGATGTTATTTGCCAGAATAGAGGCAGCAGGCTAATGAATATAAGAGAAGTAAACTTTAAAGAATTATAGTTACTCCATTCACTTCATTATTTGTAATTTACCTACTTTTTAAAAAAACAAGGTTTACATTTTGAAGTTTTCCCTCTGACCCCGTCCTTGTTGGTAAAGGCTTTCCATGCCTAAACACCATCACCAAGTGCACAAAAAATGTTCTATTCTATCCACTAAAAGAAAACTTCATGCTTGTGCATCCATGTTTATAGCAGCTCAGTTTGTGATTGCTACATCTTGGAAACAACCCAAATGTCCATCAACTGGAGACTGGATAAAAAAGCTGTGGTTCTTCTACACAATGGAGTATTACTCTGCCATAAAAAGATAAGTTTGAATCATTTATACTTAAATGGACGTACGTTGAGGACATCCTCATAAGTGAAATAAATAGGTCACAGATAGGTAAATATCACATCTTTTCTCTGGTATGAGAAAATAAAGATGTAAATGAGTTCTAGAATTGTATGTTATATATTGTGAAATAGAAAATACTCAAAGTGAACTAGGGTGACGGGGAAAATAATGAGATTATAACAAAAAAGAAAGAAAACAAAGTTTATGCATATAGGAGGTGGGGATGGTAGGGTGGGTAGGGCTATGGGAAAAAATGAGAATTAAGTTGTGTCATATACTGGTACAAATTCTCAATGTGGAGTGCAATCATGATGTATATATGTAATGTACCAATAAAGATTTCAATTTAAAAAAAAAAACTTCATGCTCACAGGAATTTTGATACTTTGCTCAAAGTCACAAATCCAGTATCTGAAACAATTCGTATCACATGGTAGGTAGACAATAAATGTGTGTGAATTGAATAAATTAAGTAGCAATTTTCACTGGCAAACAGATAGTGTCAAGTAATGGGGAACTGAACTACCTTTTATTATTAGCTACCTTTTTAGTATTTGAAAGACTCAAAAATCCTACCTGTCTGACACAAACTTCTTCTGATATTTAGATATTTGATTTTTGGTGAGGTGCATAGTTTATTTTATAAATGAGGTTGATATGGGAATAAGTGAAAGGTAAACTATAAGTATTCCTGAGGAATTTTAGATGAGCTGGCAGAAGGTGAGAGGTCAGAAGCAATTCACAGGAAATGTCTTTTGTAATTCTGGATCAGAAACAGAGTTAGCAAGCTTTGAAATGAGTCAGGATTGAAGTCTGAAGTGAAGACAGAAGAAGTCTTCACTGGAGACTTTGTTTATTTGAGATCAGGATATAAGAGGCACTTGATTGTTTTCCTCTGGATTATTTGAAAGAACAGTGGAAACCAGCTATTGAACCTGAGGATGAGGATTTATGGATCAAGGTAAAATAATAAGCTGGGAGTAGCTGATGTAAAATAACTCTGTAACTGTAAGTTAGCTCTTGCTTTCCCACAACAATTGAAGCTCAGAAAAAAATAATAGGAATGAATATCAATGTTCCTATTAAAAATAATTTTTAGACTTTCAACTTAAACTTGTTTCATGCTATCTACATTATCTACGTTGTCTGCTCTGTTACTGTTAGTAAGAAAACTTTCCTCCTATTCTTTGGATCAGAAAAAAACCCATTTTATTGATTCATATATTTTTAAATTCACTGAAATGTCTGAGGCAGAAAGTTAAGTAAATAGAAATAGATGAGAACTATGTAGACTATGTTGTATATGTCTGTGACAATTCTAATTTTTTAAAAAAAATTCAGTTGAAACAGACACATTCATGTGCACAATAGACATAAAACTTTCCAATCAATTCCTTGGTGTCCTACCCCTTCCCAGACCCCAGGGTGGTTTTTAAGTGGGGAATTATGGAATCTCATCATATTTACTCTTCACTTCTCAATACTTTTTGGTTCCCATTATCAACATTTTTCCCTCTAGTTTATTTAGAAACATATCTTTGAGCAAATGAATCCAAGAGCTGAATGCTCCTCAAAGTAATAAATGAAATGAGAAATCATTTCATTAAGCTTACTTACCTTTTGAAATATAGACTTTCTGAATATTATTTAAAAAGTTGAAGCAGATAGCTCTTAATGTTATCTACTGCCCTTCCTGAAAAAGAATAGTCTTACATTATATTTTTTTAAGAATGTTACTGATTGGTTTTTATGTCTTGCTACTCTAAAATATTATGTTCAAAAGATACATTTTTGAAAGATTCAGTAGCAATTTTTCTCTAGCATTATGTTGTAATATTTTAACATATTTCTGAGTTTATCTTTAACCTTCAGTCTTAGAAAATGAAGAACTAATACATGGCTATTTTAAGAGGTAGAAAAGTGACAATTTCTCCACATTCTTGGAGTAACCAAACAGTCTATAATAGTTTCAGAGCTTTTTTTTTTTCCCTACACAGTCATTTTCAAACTAGTATTTCTAATATATATTCAGTAACAAGCAGAACCCTCACAAAAGGACTTTTTGAAAGTCTGTTCTCCAACCAGGTATCATTTTGTCTTTCTATTGTGGAAATAAGAACTGCTACATGTCTCAAGGTTCCCTGGCTTTTTCCAGTATATATATTTCATTTCATAATAGACACGTAGGAAAGAAAGCTGGATTCACAAAATGAAAGCCACATGAGGTTTTTTCTTAAAAGCCCTTTAGAAATCAGTGTCTGGTCTCATAGCCAGAGAGGCAAGACACTGATTTTATCTTCAGTTGTGAACAAGATATCTACGTTTGAGCATACTTGCCAAATCTTCCCTAAAGAGATCTATAACAACTAAGACTTCCCGAACTGTTAAATTTTTTCTGGCTTTATGTCTCGGTACAGATTCTGACACTTTATATTTCTGACAGAACATTATGGGGGATGATTGCTAACGCAATTTTCACAGTAGTGTTCAGTCACTCTCCCCTCACTGACACTCAGTTTGTTTCTCTTCAGAGACACCTCCTTCTCTCCCATTTCAAATCAATTCACAATTACTTAGCAAGCCCCATTGAATGATAGGATACAGATTTCAACTAGGAATGAAGTGCAGTATGTGCACTGTAATTAGAGACCCTTTCAGAGACGAATTCAGGGGACACAGTGTAGACAGAAATGGAAGTGAGCCTGGTAAGAGACTGAGAAAGATGTTGAGGAGAAGAATGAATAATGAGCTCTTTAAGAATGGGAGCCAGTAGCTTCCTGTTCATAGGCAGGACCTGAGACCTGACTGCAGATGAAAGCAGAAGTGTCAGGGGTCTACAGAAGAATAACTAAGTCAGGAATGATGATGGGGGCCTGTGATTCCTGGACTCGGGGAGCCCAAGGCAAGAAGGAGCATGACAGGGAGAGCCCATCCTGATCAACTTAGTAACTTAGTGAGACCATGTCTCAAAATTTAAAAATAAATAAATAAAGAGCTAGGTACAAAGAACATAAAAGTTAATGATTCACAAATAATGTTTTAATAGTTATTCTATCTTCTTAGCTTGACAAATTTTCTTTAAGGATAACACTGAACACAGAAGTCACTAATGTTACTATGACTGCAAGGCAGCAAGGCTTGCAAAAACACAGACTTAGTGTTGTGCAGATCTGAGTGCTTTGCTCACAGATCATTGATGTGCTAATGAGTAACAAAGGAAGACTACACAGACATCAAAAAACAGTGCCTTCAGTCTCAATTTAACTTTCATAGCTTTATTTCAAAGATCACTATATTATTTGATCAAGATATTCTATAAGTTTTGTTCTATTGACATTATTTATTTTTAAAAGTTTTGAAATTCCAATGTATATTTATCAAAATTGCATATGAAAATAAACAAATAAGCACGTATTTTTCATATGAATGAGCAAATATTTTCAAAAATATTTTTCAAATAATACACAAAGCAAAGTAAAATATGAGTAATAATTCATGAATATAATCTTTTAAAATAATATTTTAATGAAACTAAATATTTGAATTTAATTTTTTAAATAATACAAGATTTATGAAATACTTTATATAAGAAAACTAGTCATAATTTTAGAGATAAATGTGTACCCTAGGTTTAATGTTTGGAATTAGATCCACTGTGTTACAGCTTGTTATAAAACGTGCATTTGAGAGTTATATAAGTTATTTAATGCTGCAAAATGTTCCTTATTCTCCCTGTGCAACAGTAGTAAACAATATACTAATTGAAGAATGCTTACTGAGCTGTAAATTGTAAATGATAAGAAGTAAAAACATGAATGTCTTGATGTACTGGGAAATAATAGCTCCCTGTGTTCAAATTTATTTTATACATACTCTCTGAGAGAAAAAAAAATGAAAAATTAACCTATTTTCTTTTTTAAGAGCTTTACTGTTCATATCTTTCTTATACATGAAAGAGACATTCAATTTAATCTTGATAGTGGCAACATCTACCAATTTTCAGCCATTTGGGACAGTGATTTTCTCTTTCAAGGTAATAGAACAAAAGAGGTGGAGAAACATTTGCTTGAGCCATGAGAACAATTGTCCATAAGCTGAGCTTTGGATCCTAAGTGAGAGAAATGCCTACCAGTTTTTACATAATTTCTGATACAGCTTTATGATGTGTAGAATCCTCAGAGGTTTACTGGCTCAAGAATGGAGTTACCTCTAGCCTATGCCCAGAAGTACTACAATCTAGTACAAAGTAAATTATATTTTACACAAATACTTTAGTTGTTATAGAAGTTGGTCATTGTACATATGTGGAGTAAGAAGAATGTAAAGGAGCAAAGAATGGTAATGTTTGAGGAATGCTATGAAGGGGTATAATAATTTTAGAGAAAAATTATTTATAAAAAAGAGCATGAGTTGATCTCTAAAGATTGTTAAGTTTGAGATAGTAGAATTTCTGAGAGGAAGTGTTAAACAATTGAAAATCTTGGGCTGGGCCAGAATAAAATAATCAATCAGAACATAAACAATACAGCCAAGTTTTCATTTTTTAAAAACATAGTTTAGAAAACAAAAATATTCCATAAAACAGGAAAAACTTTTGCTAATTTGGGATGCCAGTATATAGTGGGGATTTCTTTCTCTTCCAAAGAACAACACTTAAAACTTAAAATTCAAACAGCATTTTTGGTAAAAAAAAAAAAAAAAGAGAGAAATAACTAAAGTGTCAAACTATAGAATAGAATTAGGGACTTTATACAATGCAAATTCAACAAGGGCACATGCAGAAGGAATTAAATAGGTGGGCTCTTGGCAGTAGGTCTGAGTGGAAAATGGGTAAAGATGCTCTTAAAGGAGCAGCATAAGCTGAGTCATAATTGCTAAGGCCTTTATTTTTAACAGCAGGACAACGGGAGAAAAAAAAAACAATAGGATAGCAGTACATGCACTTGAGGAAGACATAAAGAAAAATGAACCTAAGAAAATCATCGCAGACAAGCTCTATTTTCAGGAAGCTGTTTGTCTCAACAGCAAAGTAAAGGAGGAAGCTTATGTGGTAAACAATCTCCAAACTGAGGAAATATCAGGAAAAATCTATTTAGGAAAATTAATTGAACAATTGGAATTATGACAGGGCTGAGCTTTCCTGCCTGCAGAGCAGCTATGACATATCAGATCTGAGAACTTGACTATCTTAACCAGGGGAACAACAAAGACCCCAATGGTAACATATGGTGTGAGGGTCCAGGGCCGAATTACACCAGGACGTTCATCTACATAATTCCTCATTGTTCTAGAATGTAAAAAACTTGCTGCCCTTTCAATGACCTGTTACATTTGTTACTCCCGAGATATGAAACTACTGTCCTCTGAGTGACCTGTCACATTGCTTGCTCCCAATGGACTGAATAAAAGGTGTGGCAAGCTCCGATCTACTGTCTTTGTCGCTCAGAGAAGCATGGATCAGGCCTAAGCTCAACTTCTTCTGTAAGTCTCACTTCCACCTATGCATTAATTATTTCACCTTGTGCTTCCACCTCACAGGAGACTAGATCTTAACTGCAATGGTTCTAGTTATGTCCCCTTCCCCTGTTCTCTGCAATGATACGTAACTACTATACGAGCTCTGTACAAATAGAAAGACCAAAAGAAAACTTTAATTAACTAGGAAGACTGTGTTGGCTTCCTTACTACATAAATTTGCTGTCAGTACCTGCTCCAGGGAACATTTTTTTTCCTTCAAAAATGATTGTGCAATAAAAAAGATCAGATGGTATTCATACAAAAATTCTAGAAGAAAACAAATGAAGACATGGCTGGGGATTTAGCTCAGTGGTTCCTGCACCTGCCTTGCAAGTGCAAGGGACCAAGTTCAATCTCTGGGAATCACATACCACAATGCTGGACATGGTGGCTTATGCCTGTAATCCCAGCACTCAGGAGGCAGAGGCAGGAGGATTGCTGTGAGTTCAAGGCCTGCCTGGGCTATATAGTGAGCTCAGGGCCAGCTTGAACTACAAAGCGAGACCCTGTCTCAAAAAAAAAAAAGAAGAAATGAAAACAGATATATATAAAACAAAGGTGAAAAAATAAATGTCACCAGAGCTGATAAATTTTATAACAAAATGTCCTAACATGAATAAAACCTCAACTTAATGAATTAATCATGCCTGTAAAACTAAGTAAATAATGAGAGACAAGCAGAAATACAAAGGTTCATGGAAGAAATGTTGACACAGAGGAGAGTAAATATGCATTTAAAAATTTAAAAAAAAGGAAACTAAAAATATATAAATGAAGAAACAAAGGTCCATTACATTAAATATAAAAATGGAAGTCATAATTGATATAAAAATTAAAAAGAAATGGAAATCATAGATATTTCAATTTGAGAGGAAATGACAGGAAGATTATACACAGGGAATATGTACATATACAGTTATGTTATCTATATATAGGTATATGTCAATGTGAACATAAATGAAGTACCTGAATAAGAAATTAAAAAATACTTAAATAATACAAATTTAGGAAATAATGCAAAAATCATTTCTAAAATTAAAGGAGACTTGAATTTAAATAGTAACATCTTACTCCAGGGAATATTTATTTAGATGAGTCGATATGATTGATATGCCAGTTAAAATGACTTTTGATATAAAAACTGTTTCTTTGGGCAGTCAATAATTAATCAGATAATTACTCAACACATGAATACTGTTCCTGTTACTCATAAGAAGAGATATCCACATTAGAATTGTACTGGTGCATAATTTTCTACCTGAACGATTAGAAAGAATTAGAGACCTAAATACTAAAAATATAGCACTAACCCTGCTGGAAGATAGGCTAGATAGAACTCTTGAAGGCAGTGGTGTGGGAAAAGACTTTATGAACAAACCTCAGTAGCATAGGAACTAACACAAAGCATCAACAACTGGGATCTAATCTTGTTAAAAAGCTTCTGCCCAGAAGAGAAACCACCAACACAGTGAAAGGACAACTTACAATGTGGGGAAAAAAAATTTGCAAGCTGTTCCTCAAACAAATGATTACTATCTAGAAGACATAAAGAACTTAAAAAATCCAGCCTCTCCAAATTAAAAAAAAAAAAACAAATTCAAAAATGGGCCTCTGAAATGAACAGACATTTTTCAAATGAAGAAGTAAAAGCTGCAAAGAAACGTGTGAAAAAATGATCATTCAAGAGATGCAGGTAAGAACAACACTGAAATTCCATCTCACTCTAGAAACATTAGCTGAAATCAACCAAGAACAGCAGCCAGCTGGACTACAAGGAGAAAGGAACCCTTCTCCATGTTGGTGGAGAGGTACACTGGTGCAACCACTATAGAGATCAGTGTAGAGATTCCTTTAAAAACAAATGAAGTTGTAAATGAGTTGTAGTACATATAGTTGATATTGCTAAATAGAAAATATTTAAAAGGAAAGAGGGTGTAGGGGTAAAAAATGAGGGGAAAAATAATATGACAGTAATAAAGAAAAAAGGAAACAAAGCTCATGTATATAAGGGGTGAGGGGTTGCAGGGTGGGGGGAAAGGGGAAAAAATGAGAATCAAGTCATGTCATATTCTGGTACAAACTCTCAATGTTGAATGCGATGATGATGTGCATTCATAAGGTACCAATAAAGATTTGAATTAAAAAAAAAAAGATTAAAGGTCCTATTTGACCCTGCTATTCCCCTGCTGGGTGTATTCACAAATGAATTAAAAGAATCATATCATGGCAACAAATGTGCATCCATGTTTATAGTGGCACAGTTTGAATTAGCTGAATGTTGGAAACATCCTGAAAGACCATCAACTTGTGAGAGGATAAATAAGATAGAGTTTTTCTAATGGAGCACTATGCAGCTATAAAGAAAGATAAACAAGACATTTATAGATAAATGGATGCACCTTAAGATAATACTCATAAGTGAAATAAATAGGACACAGATGTGTAAATATATCATTTCTCTAGTCTAAGAAAGTGAAGGTGTAAATGAGGTCCAAAATGTGTGATAAGTATTGTGCCGTAGTGAGAAAATATTCAAAAGGGAAGGTGAACTGAGAGAGGGACTGGAGAAAGTAAAGAAAAAAATTGATGGTAAAAAGAAAAAACAGAAGCAAAACTTGTGTATATAAGGGATGAGAGGTCAAAGGGAAGGCAGGGAAACGGAAAAATAAGATTCTAGACATATCATGCACAGGCACAAATTCCCAATGAGGAATGTGACCATAATGTACTCCTAAAATGTACAATACCCTCAATAAGGAATAAAATCAACTATAGTGGTCTGAATAATTTAATGTGGATCAAAGAACAGAGTACAACCTACAAAACATTTATTGTTCCAGGGATGTCCAACAGAACTTTGTACAATAATTGAACTGTTCTAAAACTGTGTGCAATATGGAAACTACTGGTCACAGGTAGGAATAGCTACTCAGCACTTAAAATGGGGCTAACATTACTAAGAAATTATCTGCTTAAAATGAAATAGTTATATGATTAGCTGCTACCATTTGGGGGAGCAATGTTTTAACTAAAAGCGGTGGGCTCTAAGAAAAAGGAGTCAAATATTCTATGTCATTAACATTAATAACTTACACTACATACAATGTCGTGCTCTGTACAAAAGCCCATTTTTCATCATTGACTTGTTTCTGTCTCCAGAACTCCTGAAAACCATAGCCAGAGCCTTAAGTAATCCATGTGCTGCCTTTGTAAACATTAGAATAAGGGACCACTCCACTTCCAGGAGAATTGGCCAACAATTGTGACGTGGTGTGCATTACAAAAGCAAGCCCTTATCTGCCGTGCAGGTGGTGCTTTTCAGAGGACACAAGCTGGTAAGTTTACATTTCCCTCAACTCATTCGCTCATGAAATCATGACGCTGTGTGCTGGTAGACACCTCTCCAGCTGTGTAAGTGTCCTGCCAGTGACCTCTCCTAACAGCTGAGATAAGTGATGACCGCCCACCCAAGGGAAAAACCCAAGCTCCTTCCTGCTGTGTTACCCCTTCAGTTTTGTCAACTCTACAAGGCTGAAATTTGCTTCCTACCAAGATCTGAATTCAGACCTTTATTTGAGCTGAAACTATCATCTCATCTTAAAGTAATACTTTAATAGTAATACTTCCTCCTAACAGTAGTTTGAGGATTCTGCTGGGTACTTCACATTCAGAGCTGAGTCCAAACGTGTGCAGGTGTTCATAAGAGTAAATCTTAGTTCTTCTTTCACACAGATGCAGTGGTGTATACTTTAAAATGAAATTGTGCTTATCAATTTCTACCTGCCTGGTGGTGAAGTATACTCAAGCCCTAGAGAAAATACACAAGAAATGGGGCCTTAGATTAGCCAGGAATCTAAAGTGTGTGTCCATCTGAATTTGGAAGGAAGTTTGTAAAGTGCACTTAATCACAGTGTTCACTAACAATCCCTCCCAACACTCCACATCTAAGAATATTTCCAGAAAACCTCTTCAAAATCATGTGGCATATTTTCCTGACTTCTGTGCCTCCATCATTTTAGTCTTATTTTAAAGATGAAGAAATTAAGAGTCAAATATTTTAAATGATTCATTCATTCAATTTCAGAGTTTGATTTCAGTCCCTCGGTGTCTGGTTTCCTTCTCGTTTGTATTTCACCCACTTTCCTGCTTTTTAATTCAAATTGGCATATAATTGTACATATTTATGGGGTACAGTGTGAGATGTTCAACATATATAGCACACAATGATCAGATCAGGATTATTAGCATGCTCATTGCTTCAAACATCATTTCTTTGTCTTTAGAACATTTAAAATCCTTTCTTCTAGCTATTTTGAAATACACAAATTATTATTAACTGTAAAGTTTTTATTTACTTTTCTTTTTATTTCTTGAGATGGGTCTTGCTTTGTAGTTTGGGCTGGCCCTGAGCTCAGCCGCAAACTAACATCACAGCAATCCTCCTGCCTCTGCCTCCCGAGTGTTAGGATTACAGGCGTGAGCCACATGCCCCACACTGTGGTATGTGGTGCTGATTGCTGGGAGGCATGAGTCTCCACACCCAGTATTGTATGTGGTTGCTGAGGATCGAACCTGAGCCCTTGCACTTGCAAGACAGGTGCCAGAACCACCAAGCCAAATCCCTGGCCTGAGTTTTTCTTTTGAAAAACTTCAGTGACCAAAATATCATATGCCAGCAACAGCATATTTGTTTGTTTTAAGTAGTGCTCTTGACACAGATGTAGTACAAAGTGAGAAGACATTTCATACTGCATCTGTCTCACTGAATTTATTCAGGGCCCAGTCTTCATGCTCACAGACCTCTTAACTCAGAGGATGAGAAGACAGGGAATTTGCTCCTAAAATTATACATGAAAGGTAGTGATTTACTTGGACTTAACCATCCGTTTCCTTCTTCAGGTCTGCTGACCAGTGTGCACAAGAGAAGTAACTGGCCAAACTATGACTCTTTATCTACAGAAGAAATAAGAGAAAGAGTAGGCTTCTAAAAGAGGGACACATCAGTCTTTGACTCATTTACAAGGAAGGAAGGATATATTCTCCCTATATTTTGTTATTACCCAGTGGATTAAGTAAAGTCCCAACATAGTACACACACTATTGGTGCTATCTACATAAAATCTAACTTTGGGCCCTTTTGACACATTAAAAATCTAAGAAGGAAGTCTGATCTACTTCTGACCCTAAATTAATCAACATGGTATTTATAAATGAAATAAGACTCATCTAAGCTGGTCACACTTTCTCCTCATCTCTCCTTGTCTCAGCTATTGCTAATTTACCTTCAGTTCCAAAAATAAGACAGCTCTGCTGACTCACTAATAAATATCAGCCCTATGTATCACAAAAAAATAAAATGGTTGTAGACAATATTTAAAAGCATGTCTTCCTGAGCCCACACTCTTGTCGTGGAGCCAGATTCAGCATCCATGATAGTTCCGGAAAACTATTTCTAGCAGATCAGCTCACTGCTGGCAACTCTGAGGCACCACTCACTTTGGCAGAAAGGGGCCTTCCGTCCTAACAGGAATGGAAATGGGGTTAACTACCTTTACTTCATCAGTCACCAAATTTCCCATGTTAAAACTGTATTTTGAGAATATCCATCGTTCTGGTGGAACACAGAACATCAGAGCTACAAGAGACTTAGGGCTTATGAAACTCAAGCTCTTCATTGTACATAGGGAAATACAACTACAAATTTAGTACATATTCTAGGGCAATCTTGTTTTTATCTAGTAAAGATTTCTCTTTTAAAGTCAGTTTTGATTGCCTTTCTCTGATAACTTCTCAACAGTATGGCAAGATGAAATCTAGTAGATAATATAAACTTATTATATATTTCATGGGTGCATTCCTTCACTCAATAATATTCAGTACTTGGTTGTGTACAGTAAATCCTTATAATGGTAGTACCTATGTAAAAAGGAATGCAGTTGGCATGATTATCTTCTCAGGACTTGGTTTATTAAGTTACACAGACAAAAAGAGGCAAAATTATGTCACTGAAATACTTAGATATTGGAGAAAGGTAGGAATGTTATAGGAACTTATCAGTGGAGAAATTGGTAGAGAGGAAGAGTAAGCATTCTGACCTGTATTTGAATATAAGGAAGGCTTTCTGGAGAAAGTAACACCTAAACTATAACCAGAATGATGAGTTAAGACATGCTGGGAGGACAGGGAAATGTTGGCCAATGTTAATCCACTTTCAATTGTAAAATGAATAATCTCTGAGTTTCTAATGTACAGAATGATGACTATAGTTTATGCTAATGTTTTATTTACTTGAAATTTGCTAAGAAAGTAGATCCTAAAAGTTCCCACGAACTTTTATGCTTAATGAGCATAAAAAGCACTTCGCAATGTATGTTTATCAAATCCTCCCACTGTATACTTTTAATATATTTAATTCATCATTAATTTTACCTCAATGAAAATGCATTAGCTAATTATTTTTTTTAAAAGGGTTAGGCTGAAGACAAAGATAGAGGAAAAATGATGAGTGCTGTAAGAAAATCCCCAAACCCAGAAGTCAACGCAAAAGAAAAAGTTGGATAAACTAAAAAGCAGTCCGTCTAGGTCAGTGCTGGTGAGCCTGACATGTGTGCCACAGGGGGCTGTTTGTTACCATCAAAATCTCAAGAAGGTTCAGCCTCCTTGGTCAAAGTGTTCCAAAACAGAGTACTGGAGACACAAGAAAGGGTCTGGTTATAAAATTTATCATTAAAAGATGCTATAACAGGCTTGAACTTTTGTCAAAGACTTCTGGAATCCTATCAGGAATTTTAGCATCTGGGAAAAATTCTTATGGATAGATTATGTTTGGAAAATGGATTGGAGGGGACTAGACTTAAAGTAGGAAACCAGTTAAGAAGCTGCTCAGGCATCTGGGCAAGGAATGTACAGTCTTAAATAAAGTGAGAAAATGCACTGCAGAAGCATGTAGTTATTGAATGAGCAGAACAGTGTTGTTATCAGGACAAATGAATATATTCAAGCACTTACTTCCTTCAGCATGACACTACCTATCTGATAGATGACACATCAACCTTGCAATAAGGACCCAGAGCACACCATACAACCTCCAGTGCTGCTTTAGAGGATTTATAGAATGAAAGCCAGAAAAACTCTTCACTCTTGGTAGCACTCAACCTATTCATATTTACTGAGGTTGACTATGTGACAAGAATTAGTGCAGGTCCTAGAAATAGGAAGAAAAACTAAACAGTGTCCACACTTAAAGATTCCTACAGTTGAAATGTGGTTTGTGAACAAATAAATATAAAGCAATGCTGCAAGTGGATGGATAATGACTATATAAAATCACATGATGCAACTGAGAAAATCACTATAAATTCATGGGTGAGTCACAAAGGCTTTTCAGGGCACATTCATGAAAAGTGATCAGGAAGACATATACTAAGGAGGAAGAAAGCAGTATGGTAGCAGTGAAAGCACAAAAGTGGGGTGCTGTGGTTTCTCAGTGGGATATGTAAGCAATATGGTGCAACTGAAGTATGAAATGAGAGGCAGCACACTGTAAGATAAAGATCAAAATGTGCTCAGACATTGGGAGCCACTAAAGAGAGAAAAACAGAAACTAGTGGATTTGTAGTTCAGGTACTGATGTTGCATCTGTAAGGCCATGGTAGTCAAGAGGGGCAGATCTAAAAGTAAAGCAGTAAATCAGGAAGCTCGTGAACTCCCTAGAAGGAGAAATGATGAAAGTCTAGTCATGGGTGGTAATGCCAGTGGTTGAGGGAAAAGCAAATGAAAAAACTATCTTAATAGACTATGTTGGTAGAATAGTGTAATGAACAGGACTGCAGTTGATAAGGGAGCAGGAGAAAGGAGTGTGATCAGTTTCTAACTCAAGAGAATAGGTTAACAAAACAAAATATTGAAGATGGGCTTATTTTTCATACTGAGTCATAAATTTTTAGGTAATATACTACTGGAGATTTGTTCTGTTGGCCTATACATGAATACAGAGCATCCAAAAATCATAGATTTTACAATTATCAGAATATGACTGGCCTAAAGATCTTAAGAACAGAAGGAAGCACCTGTTTTCTTGCTAGAAAATAAATTGACCTAATACGTTGATCAAATTTATTGATATAATACATATTAAGTACTTAAGTATGAGTACTTAAGGTATTTAAGAATATTACAGAGAGAAGTATAAAATCAACAGAACCCTGAGAGCTAAAAAACTAACAAATATAAGTGAAACCCTCAGAAAATTTCAAAAAGAACCAAAAATGTTCACATCATAAAAGTCAAAAAAGCAGAGACAAAGGAATAAAGCCAGTAAAATAAGATTTTACAGTAGATTATACTAGTGACAATGTGTAGTTTACAGATTATACTAGTGACAGTAGTTCATGAGGATAGGCATTAACAGAAATGGGTCACCATCACCAGTCTCAGTGCATGTCAATAGTCAACACCCTAGAGTATCCAGAAAACAGCAGCTCCTCCCCAGAAACTGGGAAAGCAGATCGTGTGCACTCCCACCACAACAGCTGCCCTCCACTGCACCCTAAAAGGCCAAACAAATGGGACTGTAGATTTTGGATTTTGAACATCCAAAATAGTGAGATAAATAGAACTTTTCTCTTTATAAACTTAACTGCTCCCAGAATTTTATTGTAGCAATGCAACATTAACTAATATACAGCCTTGTCTCATAAATTTTATCTAAATCTGTTTAGTCTCTATGTTTGGAGGGCAATAATTGAAATAGTTCAGATGATGAATAGATAGATAGATAGATAGATAGATGATAGATAGATAGTATAAGTGTTGTATAATGTACAGGTTCTATAACTGAATGATACAATTTTTTCTTTCAGTAGAGAAAAAGAAAAACAATTGTCCAAAATAATATTTAGGGATTGTGAATTTTTTCATAATATCCAAAGGACACTGAAGCAGGTATCAAGAGAACTAATGTTACAACTTGCTTGGTAATCTCAATTTATCTATGTAACCCCCTGGGCCTCAGAGTCCCCACCACTAAACTCCAATTAAATTAGGTAACATCGAAGAGCCCATACAACCTCTAGTGTGTATGATATACAATATGTCTCACTACAACTATTGACACACAAATCTAGTATGCTAGGCTATTCCACTGGTTCCAGGACAGCACGTGGTCTCCTACATTAGAAAATCCTATATTTCTTACAATTAGGAAAATAATGTGAAAGTAAAAATTTCACCTTTCTAAAAAATGAGAAGAGTCATATATCTGATACAAATACATCACTCTCAAAGTAAGCATCCACCCAACAATAAGCTTCACTAAAAAAAATAGAAAAAGAAAAAGAAACAAAATCTTAAATGTCCTCAGAGAAACTAGATCTTAATCCAAAGTTTTGTTCTTAGATAATTACCAAGTTGCTGTCATATTATTTAAAATCTGTCTCATTACCCCATAAACCTTCTGGGCTTGAAAGAGTTTTTCATGAGTAGAACTGTAGTGCTCCACCAGCTCTTTGGAAGAAGACCTCAGAGAATTTCAAATAATTAAAGCATTTACATTTCAGAAGCAGGAAATAGAGTGAAAGTCTTTCCAACATATCTTGTTTTTACAGGCTTATCAGGAGGTTAACATAAAGCAGTGGAAGAACAAAAAGATAATTATCTAGAGACATTTAAACAAAAATTAAGAAAATCCCATGACCCAGCACCTAATAATCCTATTTAAGTTTTAGTTCTGATTTAAAAGTAACAGGTGCATTTTGGAACCCTGGAAAATAAAGGGGAAAGGAAAAGTTTGTTATATCACCTTTTCTACTTTCCTGAAAAGCAAATAAATACTGAGAAGGAATAGGAGAGACACTTTCATTTGTTTAAAAAACACACTAAGGACATAAAAAATAATAGAGTCCATCTATAAAGCACATTTTCTATGCCTGCGACTAGACAAATCCAATCATAATCCCTTCCAAACAATCTTAAATGACCCTAAGCTCAAGTTTCTTTAGTACAGAATTATCTCAGGACTACCATGACTTACTTGTATTGAGACACTTTTCAGATGTTATAGAGACATGCACATTTTAAGGAGGAAAAAATATAACAATGAATATTCAAATAAATTACTCAGGTTAGTAAGATCAGTATTTAGGTGGGGACAGGGTTATTTGTTTTGCAAGGGTTAGCCTACCTAATAACCGATAAATGTATAAAACAGATACCAAGAGAACAAATGAAGAGATTGTTGATTAAAGAACATGAACTGAAAAATAAAAACAGAAAGGAAGCAGAAAAATATAAAAAGAAAGACTAAGAATAACATTTTACAAATTTAATCTGCATCTATTAGTTCTAGAAGATCAGCACCAGAAAGTGGCACTGTTCAAATGTGAAACAGGTACCACATTTCCAAAACTCATTAGAGACACATTTCTCAGATTAAGAAGCATATTAAGTACCAGCACAAAAAAAAGAGTAAATTCTTATCTAGACACACTCACAGTAAAACAATAGAAAAAATAAAATTAAAATAAGCTGAGAAAAGCTCTTCTTTAATAGTTTGAAAGACAGCCTAACACTATGTGAGAATATTTACAGGTTTTTAAATATCTGCCTTAGTTACTTTCTTGTGGCTGAGACAAAATACTTCACACCTTACTTAAAGGAAGGAAGGTTTATTTGACTTGAGTTTGTAGAGGTTGCAGCCTATATTTGACTGGCTCTGAAGCAAAGTGGCTCATGGCAGAGGGGCAGTGAAGAGGAAAAAATAGTTCACTGTAGGTAAAGACAGCAAAAGGATTTTAACAGCATCTTTCTGCCCACTGTATCCTAATCCTTATGCCCTCAAGTCTAGCACTGCATCATGACCTAATTCCAGCATCACACTTCCTAGATCTGCAAAAGCCTTAGCCATGACTTCATGAAGCTCTGGGAGGACACCTAGACACGAGCCATAACACTATCTCTGAACTTTGTTTTTTTGATCTGTAAAATTGTGGCCCATTTTCTAAGTCAATATAACCACTACATGAAATAGTAAACTTATAACTGCAGAATCCAGAATGATGTTTGGCTATCTTAGATGTCAAAACAGCTCCTTTTCCAAGAAACAAGAAAAAAACAAAAAGTTAATAAATAATTGGTATCAAAGTAACAAGTTATACTAATGCCATTTGTATTAGAAATACTGTGATTGGACAGAAGGAAGAAAGATGAGTTTTACAAGGTGCTACTTTTTATAGCTACAAGCCTCCCCCTTTCCATGGACAGTTGTTTGTGTGGACATGTACATGTCTGTAGAGTAGAATACGGATTAAGGAGTTAAAATTCCATGCAGTTTCTATATACACACATTACACTACATGATTATATCAGAAAGCCATAGGGATTCTCCAAGGCCCTAAATTCAAAATGTACAGTAAAATGTAATAATCTTATTTGCAGAAAGGTAGTGAAAATAATAATTTGGTTTTGTTCCATTTTAGCAGTGCTGGAGGTCAAACTCAAGACCTGTATGAGAGACCTACGCTATAATGCAAGCCCAAGACTGGTAGTTTTACACTGAATAGAACTCTTTATTTTCAAAGAGAAAAAAAAAAAAGAAAGAAAGAAAGAAATAGAGTTAGGAGTAGAGTGCGTTGCTTTAGTGCTTCCGACAGCCTTGTTCACTCTGGGATCAGTCCCAGTGAAACATGTCAAACTGAGTTTCTGTGACCTGTGAGTAAAATAAAATGGAGTCATCAGGTAAAGTTTCTCCAACAGGAAGGGGAAATATCATGCACTGAAGGCTGCTGTTGATCTTCATTGATTCAATAACTATGTTTTCAGTGCTAAGACAGACACTCTGCTCTAATAAAATATTTTTCCATACTATATCCAATAATTTTTTAATTCTAACAATACGTTTCTTAAGCAATGATTTAGATAGCATTGAGTCAATTTCTACTTTCACAGTGTTCAAGTAGGTATCGATGGGAAAACACCCTATTCTATTTTCTGGTTACACCAACTTGCCCTATTAAGATTTAAGCACATTACAAATGTTAAGTAGCTTAATTCCATAACAAAGTCACCATGTAAATGTATCATACATTGGACTGCTTTTACTAAGAGAAATAACATTTTTATCTACAAGTTGCAAGATACAAATAAATATGAAACATGCTTCCGATAATTTTTCTAAATTACACTTTCAGGTGAAAATGAGCATCCTACATTAACACTAAAATGTGAGAGACACATTTAGCCTTCTCATAAAAGAACCAATGTTGCAGGAAATCAAGAAAGAAAAAAACACAGAGGCATGGAAGTCAAATAAAACAAGAACAGTTTACTCTAGGAGAACAGAATTTCAGCTTGAAACAGTCTTGGAGATTTATCCCAGAGTTTACTTGTCTTTCTTCCGTTTATAGAGGGGATTTTGCAAGCTATTATCTCATTTTTTGGTGTTTTGGTTAGTTTAATCCAGGATTTTTAGTCTCTGCAAAGGTTATAAGTGAAATAAATCTAACTAAGCAAAGTATCTTTTCTCCTGAGGTCAGACATTATCAGTAAACACAAATTGCAACTTTAAAGAACAAGTGAAACAGATGTCCGACCTTTCTTCACTTTTTTTTCAATTGAAATCTTTATTGGTACATTACATATACACAACGTGATTGCATTCAACAATGAGAATTTGTACTACTATATGACACAACTTAATTCTAATTTTTTCCCATAGCCTTACCCACCCTACCACCCCCACCCCCATATACATAAACTTTGTTTCCTTTCTTTTTTGTTATAATCTCATTATTTTTCCCCCTTCACCCTAGTTTGCTTTGAATATTTTCTATTTCACAACATATAACATACATTCTAGAACTCATTTACATCTTTATTTTCTCATACCAGAGAAAAGATACAATATTTACACATTTGTAACCTATTTATTTGACTTATGAGGATGTCCTCAAGTACGTCCATTTAAGTATAAATGATTCAAACTTATCCTTTTTATGGCAGAGTAATACTCCATTCTGTAGAAGAACCACAGCTTTTTTATCCAGTCTCCAGTTGATGGACATTTGGGTTGTTTCCAAGATTTAGCAATCACAAACTGAGCTGCTATAAACATGGGTGCACACATGTCACTGTGATACGAATCTTTTAATTCTTGTGTGTATATGCCTAGCAGAATGATGGCTGGGTCAAATGGGACCTCCAATCCTAGCTTTTTGAGGAATTTCCAAACTGATCTCCACAGGGGTTGTACAAGTCTACATTCCCACCAACAGTAGAGAAGGGTTCCTTCTTCTTCGCAGCCTCGACAACATTTGTTGCTGGCTAATTCTGAAATGGCAGCCATTCTATGTGGAATGAGATGAAATCTTAATATTGTTTTCATTTGTATCTCTCGAATGACTAGTGATGTTGAACATTTCTTCATATACTTCTTAGCTGATTTTATTTCTTCCTCTGAAAAGTGTCTGTTCATTTCAGATGCCCATTCTTGAATTGGGTCTTTAAATTTGGGTGGATTGATTTTTCTTAAGCCCTTTATATATTCTAGATAGTAACCCTTTGTTTGAGAAATGGCTGGTAAAGATTCTTTCCCATATTGTTGGTTGCCTTTTTGCTGTGCTGGTGGTTTCTTTTGCTGTGCAGAAACCTCTCAATACGAGGAGATCCCATTTATTGATTTCCTCTACTAGTTCTTGTGCTATGAAGGATTTATTCATGAAATCTTTCCCTAAACAAATGTCTTCAAGAGTTTTACTTAACCTTTTTTGTAGCAGGTTTAGTGTAGCAGGTTTAGTCTGTTTTAATATTTAGGTCCCTAATCCACTTTGATTTTATTTTTGTACACAGTGAAAGAGCCAGGTCTAGCTTTAGTCTTTGGCAGGTTATAGTCCAGTTTTTCCAGCACCATTTGTTAAAGAAGCTATCCTTCCTCCACTGAGAGTATTTGGCTCCTTTGTCAAAAATGAGATAGCTTGGTGTGTCTGGAGTTGTTTCTGGATCTTCTGATCTACTCCACTGGTCCTCAGGTATGTTGCTTTGCCAGTACCATGCGGTTTTTATCAGCGTGGCTTTGTAGTACAGTTTCAAGTTGGGAATCGTAATACCCCCCATCATGTCCTTATTGCTTAGAATTGCTTTTGCTATTCTAGGTCTTTTGTGATTTAATTGGCTTTAACTTATGGCATCTGGGGCAAGCAGAGGTCATGTAGCATCTTGTCTTATCTGTTCTTTTCCTGTTATATTGCCCTTGTTCCCATTTCATCAACATGCTATTATTAATGTGTTATACCTTTTTTCCCACTAATTATTTTAAGAAACAAATTCTAGTAATCTCAGATCTCATGAACTTGTAGTCATGCAGGAAACAAATGAGGGGCTGATATATCACAATGAATTGAAGGGATTTCTTAGAATGGTGAAGATATCTTGGAGAATACCACTGATAAACTACCACCCTTGGGACAGATACCATAGACAGAGTTTATTCTAGGAAAGGAAATAGACATGCAAAGTCCTTGATGTGCTGAGCTGCACAGGAATGAACAGAGGTGAGGGAGATGAGGCATGAAGTTGAAGAGAGGGACAAGAGCCGGATCTTCTGGAGCTTTGTGAGTCATGGTAAGGAGTCTGAATTTTATTCAAAATGGAAAGGAAGACATTGGTATTCTTAAACAGAAGACTACTAAGATTAAACTTACATTCTAAAGACACAACTGGCTATTATATGGAGAAGAATAAAAGAACAAAACTGAAGAAAAAGAGACCATTATAAAGATTGGTAAAATTGGATGGCAGGTGATAGAATGTGTTCTTGTCAGTGAAGAAAGATGACAAGAAATGGAAAGAAGTGCAGCATTTTTTAGAAATCAAATAAATTATACTACTAATCAATTGAACATGTGAGGTAAAAGAAAGATGACTTCTAGGTACTTGGCTTCTTCAGTCTGTTGGGTGTTTATATCATTACTAAAACAATAAAGACAAAAGGAAAAACAAATTGGATAAAAGTGTGGAAAATAAAAGTTCAGTTTAGAAGAATGTTATCATTTAGATATCTGTGTTCCAGTTATAAATAAGTACTAACTGGTTAGCCATCTCTTAGAAGAAAGACATGAGCTGTATTTTGAGCATTAAGAATTAATTTTTGCTTGTGTAAAAAGCAAAAGTATTGATTTATGTTTTTATATGAAAATGAGTGAGGAGCTGGGGATTTAGTTCAGTGGTGTCACCACCTGCCCTGTAGAAATGAGGAAGGAAGGAAGGACAAAATTACTGTGACATAAGCAAAAGAAATTTGAGAAATTGGAAAAAGGAACCCAGGACTTTGTATTGCAGAGAAGAAAGCTGGGGTGAATTCCATCTTCACCCGTCAAAGGAAATTTGAAGACTGTACAGGGACAGGGATCTAAACACACACAGTCAGTCTCGCTGCATCGAAGAAGTGAATATCTGAGTCTAGGGGAGATCCAGGGTCTGAAACTGATGGAAAAAGCCAAGCCAGAGCACAGTCAGGGTTATCAGTCAGGTAAATATCAAGAGGAGCAGCTTATCAAAAGCATGAATTCGGGGACCAGGGAGTTAGCTCAGTGGTTCCGGCGCCTGTCTCGCAAGCGCAAGGACCCGGGTTCGATTCCCCGGTAACCACATAACAATACTGGGTGTGGAGACTCACACCCAGCAGCAACCAGTACCACATACCACAGTGCCGGGCGTGGTGGCTCACGCCTGTAATCCCAGCACTCGGGAGGCAGAGGCAGGAGGATTGCTGTGAT
>PVIR01007579.1:0-12256 GCA_004026965.1 Petromus typicus | reverse complement strand
AAAAAAAAAAAAAGCATGAATTTATCTTAAATCTCTACTCAGAAAGTAGTAGAACGTCAAAATACATGAAGTACTACTCTGAAAAGAGAAGACATGTTATGGCACAGATTGCAACACTTCTTCTTCAGTAATTAATAAAACAAATAAAATAAAAACAAGAAAAAATGGGGTTTATAGTGTCAACTTGAGCTAATCAATACTTATGTTTCAAGCAAGAGTAGAATACATATCATTTTCAGTGTCTAAGGAATACTCAGTAATTTTAACCATATTCTGGGCTATATAATAATTTTTATAAAGTTTAAAAGATCAGAAATCATATGCAATATAGCCTCTGAATATAAGTGACTTGATTAGAAATCAATAGCATAAAAATATTTGAAAAAATTCAAACAGTTGGAAATTAAAGAACACACATTTCTTTTTTAGGTTAAAAAACTTCAAAGAGAAACTAGTAAGTACATTGAACTGAAAACCACGGTGATTTCTTAGGGAGGAAATGAGTCAAACTGAAGATGTTACTCTTCTCAGGAGTATAGAAATTCCTTGTGGAAATATATTAAAGAATTTCTATCATAGAACTATATTAAAATGTTGCTAGTATTATAACTCTCACTACTGCTAACTACTAATTAGTTCTCTCTAGTTGTATTTGTTTTCTGCACTATAATGGCTACATAAGTTTCTTAAGAGAAATATATTATGCACACAGTTCTGGAGGGTAAAGGATTTGCATCTTGTAATAGCTATAATTTAAAAAATACAGCATCACCTCTAAAAGCCCTCAAATATAACCAGTCTTTGATATGACTGATAATGAAATTCAGAAAGCTCCTGAATTTTATATTTCTGAATTTTTATATTTCTCTGCATCGGTCCCAAAATAGTGCTTCTTTTTATTCTGTAAGAGAACAACTCCTCCAGCTTCCTCTGAACTTAGGCTCAGACATAAATCTATGGAAGCTGAGCTGATGATAGAGTGACAGCTCATAATGTATTCACCATCATCCACTGTCTCCACCCTACTTCTGAAGAAATCCATGTGCACCAGATATCACATTTTTCCTTTATGGAAATAAAATCTTGGCCCTTCCCTCCCATACCAGATCTGCCCAAGCATGCCTATAGCCAGGAGAACACATATTAGACTTAGAAGACAAAGGCTTACCCCTGCCTCTGGATTCCACCATCTGACTTCCGGTTTTCATCACCACCATCGGGATTCCTCCACTATTGGAACCGTTTCTGTTTTGCACCTAGCACTTCAGGCAGCAGCTGGAAGGACCATGTAATCAAGATGCATAGCTTCTTGCTCTCCAGACTGTGTTCTGCCATTCATAACAGGGCTTCTGCCATATTCTGGTGCCAAATCCCCACATTTTCACCAGATCAGGAAGTTAGAACTTGAACTCTGGCTTCTGCACTTGTACAGGGTCTCAGCACCTGCAGGAATTATGTCAGCAAGAGCTACTTTCACTGTTGTGAACTTACCAAGTGGAGAAGCCTGGTCCTTCACAGGAGGACCTGGCTCATTACCTCTGACAGTCTGGGCTTTTCTTTTGACATTGTCCTTCATTCAATAGCAGGGGCAGATTGCGTACTTCTCTGAACAGTTGTGAAATCTAGACAGACAAACACAGCCTCGACTCTGTAGATCAGAAGGTACCAAATTAAATGCTTGAGCAGGAGTGCAACATAGTGATTGTGGTGTTTGAGATGATAAGTCTGACCATACAAAACAATGAAAGGCAGATAGATCCACCAGCTATGCAGTCCACTGGGCACATTTCATAATGCCTTGTCTTGTTATGGACCCAGGTTCATTCTGTCTCATTATTTATATTCTAAAAGAGAACTAGAAGTGAGGCTATTTTGTTTGTCTTCTTTTGCTGCTGGATATTGAACTCAGGGCCTCAAGCAAGCTAAGCCTGAGCTGTACTACTGAGCAAAGTTCCAACCCCCAATCAGGGTTTTTGAAAGCTACTTCTTATCCTATCCAGGTTCATATATATGCATTACTTTACATCTGCTGTTTCTATCCCTAGAACAGTAAAACTGTGAATGGTATAAGGTACTCAGAAAATGACCAAGATAAAATTAAAATGGACTCAGGTACTCTCAAATATCACAAATGACTTTCCGTGCACTTGAATTTCAAAACATATCAAAGCATTTAGTAGGAAGTTTTCCATTTATTAATTAAACCCTTTAAAGAAAAACAGAACTTAAGCATGTTTTAGCCCATTTGAGCAAGCTAATGTGACTTGAAAGGAGTTGTTTCCTCTTAAATGTATTGTTGCTTTGTTTTTGCTTAAAAGAAGAAGTTAGAAATCTAGTGCAAACAATTCAGAATTCTTTAAGAATAATGCAAAACTTAACTCACAAATACTCATTTTAGTGTGCTTCTCTATTTCGAGTAACATGCCCTTTTATAAATTTGAAGGTCTAGTTCATTTCCATAGTGTAATTTCTTTTCAGTGTCCATTTTTCATGACCAGAGCAGAGCTCCACTAACCCAGTGCATAGTCAAATATTATTAGTATATTGACATTGGGCATAATTTTTACCCTAAGCCCAAAGCAGAATCAAAGCAATAATGGTGGGGGCACCTAGGATAGGAGAGAGGATGCCCACTCACTGAAGGAATGTCAGTGAAACAGGAGCATTTAAAATGCAGAAGATAAAATTTCCAAGAAATAGTGAACATGGAGAAATGACATCAGGAATGTAAGTGAAGCCCAATATGGTAGCACATACCTGTAGTTCCAGGAACACACTCGTAAGGCTGAGGCAGGAGTATCACTTGAAACCAGTTCAAGATCAGCCTGGAAAACATAGTAACACTTAAAATAAAGGAAGAAAGAATGGAAGTAAGGGAGAGAGTAAAGATAGGGAGGAAGGCAATGAGAGTTTAACAGCTATGTGATGTTCTTGAGTGCTTTTCTCTAGCTCTTCTATGAAAGAAATCTTCAGAATGCCAAATGCAAAGCCCAAGCTAGAATGTGAGCAAAGGAAAAAACTGAGTCCAATAGATCCTTAATTTATGAACTTAATCTATTCACAAAGGCTGGTTGTAACTCAAGCTGGCCAACTGAAAGCTCAGACTACTCTACACAGCCTTCCAAGTCTCTCTCCTGTATGCAGACAGATCTCAGTGTCCTTAGAGAAACATTGGCCCAGGATTTCTAGGCCCCACACAAGAAAAGATGTTGTAATATTTGGACCAGAACTCTTTAAGGGTTAAATCTGTATTGAGACCATCTGGAAGAACAAGCAGCCAGCATTCTGGTTGTAACTCAAGACTTTGTTCATAAATTAACACTAAAATTCTGGTTAGAACCCAGGTTATATGTCAGACTGGTTATAACTCAGGAGTTCACTGTACCCAATCCCACGACCAGATGTTTACTTGTAAAGGCTGATGAGCACTGCAGTAAAATATATATGTATAATATATTTAATATATTTTAGAAGAAAATAATGAATTGGAAAATAATGCAATTTGAAAACCTGCATTTGACTATTATCTCCTATTGATTAGCCAAGTAAGAGAATAATATAGGGAGCTGCTAAAAAACTCAGTTTCCACATTTGATTAAAGTGGAGAATAAATGCCTACTTTGCAAGTAGGCATAGCTAAGACTATGTCATTCTGGAGACTGGCACTAGTCCCTTCCGTGCATCTTCTTTGAAAATCTGGAAAAGGGAAAATTCAGTGGAACATTTAAGGGAAATATTTTTTCCTTTAGTGCTTTCATTAGCAATAACTAACGTGACTTAAAACTGGCTTTAAAATTGTAAAATGCCTAACCATTTCAAAAAGAAAAACATAAAAGAGATCTGAATCTTGAATGGAAAAATGCAGTGAAGACTCCAGGAGGGAGGGCAGAAGATATCCAGTTGTGTTTGATCACTTTATTTATTAGGTGGGAGCCACCCAGGAAAAACTCTATGTCTGCCCATACAGGCAAGGATCAGATGTAAGACTATGCAGGCAGATGGTTCCTGGGTGCAAATGAACTTGCACAGGTCCAGACCTTGTTCACCGAGATAGTGACCAAGTCTGGGCATATGCTTCTCTAGAGTGGCTTTGTGGACTTCTGCATGTTTCCTGGATTACAAATTCCCCAAGACCTGCCACGTAGCATCAAATTGCCATATAGCCTGCCTCTGTCAAGCCTTCTCCAGGCAAATTAACACCTGAACTTCTTTGGAAATATTTCAGTTATTCCGCATAGAGAGAGTCAGAATTCTTATCAAGAACTGGTGAGCCACGAAAGATAAATAATCTGAAGTTTAATAAAGAGAATATTTTCAAAAGAATAGGTGCACTATAGGGTATCCAAAGTGGAGGAGAAGAAAGGAAAAAAATTATTAGTGTTCTCCATGAAAGTCTGAAGAACAGTCACAAGGGATAAAGAAATCTGTGTGGATAAGGTCTTCTTATCGGACATAGCCAGCCTGTAGTACACTCCTCTCAGGGATGAATTTGGAAAAAAATGTCCCACATCCCACACAGCCCTTCTCTCTTCAGGAAATCGTCCTCCATTTCTCAGCCCAACTGAAAGCCAAGGAACACGGGGTTCCCTACTGTGCTTTCAGGGCTCAGAGCAACATAAAGGATACACTTGGGAGTCAAAAGGAACAGACTGAGTGCAAACGGCCTCCTGGCTGCTTACTAATATGAGATGAATTATATTTCCCTATGAAAGATATGTTGTGCTCCTATCAGTACCTCAGAATGTGACTTTATTATAACAGATTCCTTACAATGGTAGGCAAATGAAAATGAGTCATAGGCATAAAGTAAGGTCCTATCCAGTACTACCAGTGTCCTTATGTTTTAAAGTGGATATTTGGATGTAAAGACACATAGTGACAATATGAAGGAACAATGAAAAAACCATTAATATCACTGAGGTGACATATGCAGAAACCAAAGGATACCCTGACATTGCCGGCAAACTCCTGAAGGCAGGAGAGGCTAGCAAGGATTCACTCCTACAGCTGTCAGCCCTGAGCTTGGCTGATACCTTGATGTCAGACTTCTACCCTCCTGAATTGTCTTTAGCCACATTCCACATTTTGGTACATTGTATAGCAGCTTCAAAAGATTTATATATGCTGAAATACTGCAGGGCACAATTAAACAGCCTCATTATCTCAGAGTAAATGTTGGCCTCAAAAGACCCTACAGAAGACTATGTCCAACCCTTTCATTTTATAAATTATATAACAGATGTTAGGGACCCTTGATCACAGCCATACAACTTAGTAACCAAATTTAAACAGCAGAATACCAGGAAAGGTTTCCACTTGTCCAGTAGACAGAAGTCAGGACATAACTTTTAAGAGGCATATTGTGTAACACTCTACCACTCCCCTAAGCTATCTTTGTATTAAAAGATTCCAAAATAAATAGATTCTAGAATAAATAAAGGATTCTAGAACAAAAAACAAACCTTTCTGAATTCCCAGTTTGGTGCAGGACCAATGGCTTTTAAGGAAGCATCAAACTAAAGAAACAGTTTCTTCTGTGAAAATTGTCCTGTGTTGTTAACTCTGAAGGGAAAAAAGTCTGAGATCCTCGAAGAAGACCACCATGAACTCTCTAGGAAAAAAATGTTTTACCTCAGTGTGGCTTATTCATCAAAAATAAATAAGTCAAGTCTCACACACAAAACTTATTGTTTGAAAGCTGACTATTCTAACACCTTAAAGAAACTACACTGTCAGCAGTGTAGATGTTAAAAAAGAGAGAATGTCTGAGCAGGCAAGCCCCACCCAGAAGCAAATAGATTTCCTATAGTACTGGGATCTTTCTTATCTAGAGGAAGGTTTTGTTTTCTTGTCAATCAACTCTAGCAGATCTTCTGAGGATTGGCCGCACCTTGAACTGCTCAGGAAGGAATGTGGGAAGGAAGAGGGGAGAGGCCACTTCCTGATGCGTGAGCTACTGGCAAGGGTCTGGACCCTGGGAAAGCTGTGGTGAAAAATTCCTCTCCTTAAGAGCAACCCCAGTGGAAGAACAATGCCGTGAGTGGCTAATGGTGACTCCCAGGTCATCCCTGGAGTGCCACCTGACAGGATGTGCCGCAACACATTCCGCCTCTCAGCAGTACATTGTTCACTCTCCTCTGCTGGTCCTGCTGCAATATGGAGCATTGTTTTCAAGTTCTCTCAAAGGGAGACAGTTTCCCACAGGACTAAAGCCCTTGGATAACTTAGAGGGCAAACCAGAGTAGCAAAGTCCAATTAGGACTCCCAGATAAGTAAATTCAGATTGCCAATGCTCTTGACTGCTAATTCCTGTGCTTTGACTACAGAAATGATCCATTTAGGTGCCACTGTTCTGCTCAGTCTACAGAGATCTAAGTACAAGAGGTGGCTGCCTCCCACATAAAGCAATCCAGAAATTGCATAATAGTTCATTAAAGGACCACATTTTCCTGCTTCTATGTGTCCATGACCTCCGAAGACACAGTACCCAAAGCCTACGGAGAACTTGTGCTAAAAAGCCAGAGCTTGTTTGCAAGTAATATTCATTTGGTGGAGGCTTGTTCCTAGATCAGTTTTTTGTGCTAGATAAAAAATTTCTTCTCTAGTTCCTACAACTGACATATTGGTTAAGATGCATTTAACCATTCTAAGAATTGCCTTCAACTAGACCGGTGCAGAGGAAAGCCAAGATAAACTAAAACTAAGAAAAATCAATTTCATATTTAGAAAACAACAAGATTTCTTATTTCTTCAGAGACTAGCAGGAAAGCAGCCTTTTAAGTAGTGTATTTTCCATCTTTTGTCTTTTATTCCAACATAAGCATGATACTTGGCTTTTCCTTTGCCTTTTGGAAGGCTTGGTGGCCTTCAAATCTTGTGCACTGGCGACCTCTAGAGGACAGGGTTTCATTCAAGGTTTAGTGTCAAACGTCAAACAATTCCCTGCTCTGGGAGAATGTGAATGTGTTATAAGTTTATTGCTGCAAAATAACTTTTGGCCTTTAAAAGTAGAAGAGATTTCAAGAAATTATTTTTCTCCAGGTGAATCTCCATGGTGCCAAGTTAACCATTTTTCTATAAATGAGAGAGGTTTGGTACTGATGGAAATCTAAGAAATGATTTTTTTTTCTCCCAAGATAAAGCACATTTTCCAACAGATTTCCAGCTTGCATGAAACATTAGTGGTTAGCTTACGTGGATATCCTTAGTGCTTCTTTTCCAACTCCCCATCCCTCTGTGTCTGCCCAATTCTCAACACAGATTCTTGTGAATGCCAGAGAAAAATTCAAAGACATGATTCTTAAATTCCTTTAAACTGGCAGGGCTTTGCATTTCCTGAGTGTGAGTGAAGCAGCCACCCAGGCCTCCCCACCTTTTCCTCTCCCAGCAAAACTTTCCAACACAGCTGGGAGTGGAGAGGGATGTTGCAGGGCCGTGGAGCTTCGTCTGACTGTGTGATGGGGCTCTCTCATGTGAGGGTGCCTTCGGGAGGGCCTTGGACAGCGCTGCCTTTCTATTCACACACAAAGCCAAGAGGTGGGAATCACCTCCACCTTTAGCCTGTAACACAGATACCTTACAGCTTATTCGTGGGGCCCAAAGTCAGTCTACAACCTCAGCTTGTGATGGAGGGGCATTTAGCTCCAGGTCATGACAACATTGGGTAAAAATTATTTTTTGAAGCTTAAACTCACTTATATTTTGGCCATTTTTCAAGGTACTTATTTTATGCTATGACTCATTTCCACAAGTACCTTTCTAGCTAATTCTTATTTATTTCACTTTATAGGTAAGAAGCTAAGAAATTTCATATGAGCAAAGTGATATGTCATTTAAGTAGAAGTTATGTTCCAAAATGTTATTCTTAGTATATTCTAAAACTTCCAATACTAGCAAATGTTAGAGCACAAAAAGGATATTGTGCTTATGTGTAATTTACTCATTTTTAAAGTGGAATGGAGAAAGAAACAGCATGCCTTAGACATACTTTAGCAGCTGGGCTGAGCCAGTAGCAGATCTTTGCATTTCTGGGCCAGTGCACGTATGTGACATCCATAATAATTCAGTTGTTGCTATTCAAGAACTAAAGATCACCATGACAGCAGCCTGAGTATCAGAAAATAATTCTCTCATAACCTTACCTCTCCCATTTACCTCAACTGATTTTATACATTGCTTATGTCTTTGTGAGGAACCCAGCAAATTCTTCATGACTCCCAACTCCACAGTCAATGTCTTTCTCATCGTTCACTCTTTGGTATCATTTTATCTCTATCTATATGGGAGAGGAAACTGGACCTTCCAGGACACAAGCAAAAACCCATCAAAATACTAAGAAGAGTAGCTGGCCTTAAGAATCAAGAGAAAAATTTAGAGAGACCTTAAAACCAGATAACTTTTCTAGAACTGGAAATCGTATTATTTTCTAAGAACTTATTCAAATGACTTTTGGAAAGCCTCATTATTTCTCAGTGAATCAATTTCTTCTTCTAGTACCATGTATATCTTCTGTAAAAAGAAATTGTTACCCAGTATGGGCCACAAATAAATGATCAACTGTACATTTAAATCAGATTGCTCTGATAATAAAAGAATGGAGTGTTAAGAACTCAAACCATACAACCTGTTTGTCATATAAGGATGGGTATTCAATAAATTTTTGTTTCTGTATCATCTTTCTGCTGTCCAATTCTTGGCTCAATCACAAGTTGACACATGTCAGAAAGGCCCCTAGCCCTCATCAGTAAAATATTTCTAGCAATTCTAGTGAAGATTTGTTAGTCAGGAAGATAAGGTTAGTAAAGGAGTGGCTTGGGCGTTATCTTGAAATTTCAATGATCTCTGTAGCACTGTCTCCAGATCAGTGTTAGTGACAACTTAAACAACTAATCCTTCAGTCATAGGAAAGGATTCCTGGGAATCACTCAGGTGTCCATGGACAGCTGATAGAAAGTAAAAGGCTCACTTCATTATTCCAAATCAAGGGCTTCCTATCTGGCCTTAAAACCTGCACAATCTTATTAGTTTGACATTTAGGGGTCACTGCAGGGAACCAGTCAGGAAAATTCCCACATTGGCTACAAAGTGACTTGGAGTTTTAGTAAACTTTGTACAAGAAGTCAAAGACAAGAGTGCCAAGAGCGGAGCGGTGGCCCAGCTATCAGACTGCGATGGTGTAGAGAGAAGAGAGCTACAGAATTCTGGTGCACTGAAGCTTTTCCCTGAGTGTTGATGTCTGACCTGCTTTATTTCATTTTCAACACAAGCTGACCAACCGGCACCACAGCCGGCCCTGATTAGAAAGCTTTGATCAACCTTCTCCTCTACCCTTAGTTAATAACGGAACTGCAGCAGAGGTAAATTGGGGACATTTTCATGAAAGGCTATGTTTTTCATCTTTTTCTAGTTCTTATCCTGACAATTTCAGTATAGTGCTGGGAGGTGTTTTTTAAATGTCAGCTATTATTTCTGAGGTGGTCACTTCCTGATGTGCGTCTGCATCTGAACCATTATCTAATTTCTCACCTGTCCCCGAGTTGTACAGAAAGGAGGCTTTGGCACACTGAAACCTCCCACATTATGCCGTAAAGCCAACGTGTCCTTCTCAGTAAGCAGATGCCTAATAACAATTAAAAGCACAGAGAGATAGTTGTCAGCTGAGAAGTGCTGCAGACTGTAAAGCTGGGAATATAAAAATTACTTGTAAGTTTTTGATAAAAATTATTTGGATGGAAATGCAAAGCAGTGTTTAACATTTATCTAATTCTTTGTAGTTTGAGAAGACAAAAGAAATCTTCCTAGGACAACATGAGAAAAGATGAATAATGCTGGAGAAAACAAGGATTTGGCTAATAAACCCAACATTGCTTTCCATACCTAAGAATATGGAATTTGATATTTTCAGTCTTGGTTCAGATTTCTAGAGACCAGAAGAGAAAAAGGACAGAGAGACTCTGACATCAGACAGCTGGTGACGTCTAAGGAGGTGCAGATGTTCTGCTGGGAAAGGTGGATTTATTGACTGATTCTGCAGTGCTCTTTTGAATGTTTTAGCAGGAGCAAGGGGATGAGTTGGTTTATTTTACAGCCCAGGAGGCAGAGCACAGACACTCAGATAACAGTGGCTCTATAAACAGCGGCCACAGCTGCTCCCCAGCTCAGGGTAAAGCACTTCTTAGGCACCTAGACCATCTTGTTTGTGACACTTAGTCTCCTTTGAAAATCAAGGCAGATTCTGTAAGCATCTTAACAGTTTGAAGTTAAGAAAGGGTCAGTTTGTTTCATCGTAAACCCACAGACGTAGGAGCCCTGTCCTTGAAAAAGCCCATTCCTGCGCTGCTCTCCTGGGGGCTAATTAAGTGTCAGGCATCAGATAAATACATTTAATTGTCGTAACATCTTTTGTGAGGTAGGTAATTATTTTAATCATTGCTACATTTGGTTAATAAAGAAAGAAATTATATGAGTTTAAGTTACACAAAGTCAAGCAATAAGTTAATGGTGGAGATATAAACTCAACAGATCTTGACTTCAAGGTCAGTGCTCCGTGTTCTTACCCACTGTTGGAGCTGAAAGGCTGACAGAGCCTGTTGTAAACACCAGTTGTTCCGGTCACATAATTGGCTCTTCAGTCAGAGTGGCTTGACAGTGTTGTGTACAGTGTCAGTTCTCAGGAGACAGTGAGGACTCTGAGGCAGGGACAGTGCCAGTACAATGACTGGCCCACCAGATGCATTTAAAAGCTTGTTATGAATTCTCTCTTGTTCCTGGCACAACACATGATAATTTGGAAATTGCTTAAGCTTCAGAATGTGACTGATATGGGTAAAATGGTTTATCAATTTGAACAATTTGCTAACTGTCTCGGTCTTAGTATCCTCAGATGTAATATGGCTATTAATTTAAAGCACTGTCTATTCTATTCTTTCTTTTGAAAACGAAGTCAATTGTGTTGTATATGTATCATATCAATATATGATACATTTCAGAGACTTAATACATATCCCCTCCTTTCCCTGAATGTAATGTAAGAGTACACAGACACTATTAGATTTAAATCTTTAATGAAAAAAGAAGTCAACCTCAAATAAATACATATAATAAAAAATAAAAATTTTTAAAGCTCCTTGAGTAAGAAATGCTGATGTGAGATAAAGACAGATTAAATTCACATAAAAAACAAACTGGTTAGCCAGCTAAGAAGCATGTATCTCATTGGAATATCTACTACTCCCTTTTGGTAGGACTGATTTCAAATAGCAATGAATAACAACAACATAGACAAAAGTAGCAAAGAGTAGTGATCATCAAATATCCTCTACAAGTCTCCATGACTAAGAAATGCTTTTGAAAGTGACTAGTTACTAACTTGTTCTACAAATGCATTATTAAACAGGTTGAGAAATACATGTCTAATAAAAATCTTTTTTTTTTTTTTTTTTTTTTTTTTGAGACAGAGTCTCACTTTTGTAGTTCAGGCTGGCCCTGAGCTCAGCCTTGAACTCATAGCAATCCTCCTGCCTCTCCCTCCTGAGTGCTGGAATGACAGGCATGAGCCACCACACCTGGCACTGTGCTATGTGGTTCTGATTGCCGCTGGGGTGAGTCTCCATGCGCAGCATTGTTGTATGTGGTTACCAGGGATAGAACGTGGGCCCTTGCACTTGCAAGGCGGTGCTGGAAACACTGTTAAATCCCCAGCCCTAGTACTTATTCTTTCAGTTTGCTTACGGGCATAATGTCTAGTTGGGAACTTAAATAAGTCAGAGCTCTCCACTAAAACAGAACAGAGAGAGGGAGAGAGAGAGATTAATTTTGAGGGATTCGTTTTATTGATTTTGGAAGCTGACAAGTTCCATAGTCTTCCATTTGTACCTGAGAAGCCAAGGAAAGCCGGCACTGTGACTCCAGGCCAAGTTCTGAAAGCCACAGAGCCAGTAGTGTGAAGTCCCGGTCCATATCCAAAAGCCCAAGATATATGCAGTCATGGGAAATTTCTTTCTTTCTTTTTTTTTTTTTTTTTAGGTTTTTTGAGACAGGGTTTCGCTTTGTGGTTCAGGCTGGCCGAGCTCAACCTCAAACTCACATCACAATCCTCCTGCCTCTGCCTCCCGAGTGCTGGGATTACAGGCGTGAGCCACCACGCCCGGCACTGTGGTATGTGGTACTGGTTGCTGCTGGGTGTGAGTCTCCACACCCAGTATTGTTATGTGGTTACCGGGGAATCGAACCCGGGCCCTTGCACTTGCAAGACAGG
>PVIR01007578.1:21651-60509 GCA_004026965.1 Petromus typicus | reverse complement strand
GAGCATAAGACTATCTAATGCAATATACAACATAGATAGAAGTAAATGAATGGGCTGTTTAGGCGATTTACAATATGTGGTTATTGATATGATAAGGTTTAAATCTATTATCTTTGTTGTTGTTGTTGTTCTGGGGATTGAACTGAGGACCTTACACTTGTGAGGAATCACGGAGCTAAATATCTCTGACTACCTCTATTATCTCGCCATTGTTTTTCATTTGTTCTGGTTTTTTTTTTTTTTTTTTAGTTTTTCTTGCACTGCTTTTTAACTTCTACTAGGTTACCTTGGTGCTGTAGGCATTTAAAACTTTTCATATGTGAGAGGTGAGAAACAATTGAAGTGATTCCTGTTCTTGTCCCTCTTCTAATTAGAAAATGGTGGCGAACACACAATAGGAAATGATCGTCGGACACAACGAGGATTCTCGGTACAAACCTCTAGCGCACCTACCGCAGCAGGCTGTTCATAGCGTGGAAGGGTTTTAAAGATTCGCCATCCCTGGAAGAACACCCAGAAAGGTACTTTCACATTTTCTTCTTTTTCTTTTTTTAGGTTTTTTTTTGAGACAGGGTCTCGCTTTGTGGTTCAGGCTGGCCCTCAGCTCAGCCTCAAACTCACATCACAATCCTCCTGCCTCTGCCTCCCGAGTGCTGGGATGACAGGCGTGAGCCACCACGCCCGGCACTGTGGTATGTGGTACTGGTTGCTGCTGGGGTGAGTCTCCACACCCAGTATTGTTATGTGGTTACCGGGGAATCGAACCCGGTTCCTTGCGCTTGCAAGACAGGCGCCAGAACCACTGAGCTAACGCCCTGGCCCTCTTTTTTTTTTTGATAGGGTTTCGCTTTTGTAGTTCAGGCTGGCCCTGAGCTTTACACAGCAATCCTCCTGCCTCGGCCTCGAGTCTCCATAGCTGGTATTGTGTAGGTTACTGGGGATTGAACCCGGGACCTTCCACGTGTAAGGAAGGCGCCACAACCACTGAGCTAAATCCCCAGCCCCTGTAGTTATGCTTCGTTTTTTTTGAGACAGGGTCTCGCTTTGTAGTTCAGGCTGGCCCTGAGCTCAGCCTCAAACTCACATCACATCAATCCTCCTGCCTCTGCCTCCCGAGTGCTGGGATTACAGGAATGAGCCACCATGCCCGGCACTGTGGTATGTGGTACTGATTGCTGCTGGGGTGAGTCTCCACGCCCAGTATTGTATGTGGTTACCGAGGATTGAACCCAGGTCCTTGCGTTTGCAAGACAGGTGCTGGAACCACTGAACTAAATCCCCGGTCCTGTAGTTATGTTTCTAATCATCACTTGGCACAGATTAACAGAATGCCCTTATTCTGGGTTAGATGGGCCATCATTTAAGTATCTCCTAATATTCCCTGAAGAAATCACATTCACAAAATGCAAGTATCCAACCAAGAGTTTATTATGTATAATCACACATCTTAACATATTGCACTTGCATTATTTAACACTCTGGAAGCAGGTAGAAGGGTTTTGCCGGGATGAGAGATTATGTAAGAAACAAGCATCGTATTATGTCTGTGTATTTCAGTAATGCTACAGCGAGGGGATACAAAACCAGGCTTCAGTTTCCAGGACAAAAGAGATTTCTTGGCCCTTCTCATTCGGCCCCTCGGCGTTGCCTGAAATAGCGGTTGTAGGCAGCGTTGTATCCATAAACCATGGCATAACGTTCGCAAAGCTTGTAGTCATCGCAGGCTTCCCGGTTGAGCTCGTAGGCAGGCTTGTTGCGTTCTCGGACCCTAGAAAGTGGAAAGTGAGGCCAAAATTGAGACGCAAATTGAGAAGACAAGAAAAAGTCTAAGGAAATACCAAAGGGAGAGAGAGAGAGAGAGAGAGAGAGAGAGAGAGAGAGAGGGAGAGAGAGTCCTCTCTGCCAAGGGATATTTGAAGAACAGGCTTGGAAGATGAACAATTTTTTGGTGGTTTTTAATGAAAGCACATGTTTCTTGTCTCCTTTCCCTCCTCCTTCCCTAAGATTTTTGAGACTTTCCCAAGTTTTCTAAATATTCGGTTGGTTTCTGTACCCTGTTTTGAAATTCATTGATTTTGGACCCGATTAGAAACAATCTATGATGAAACCCTTTTCTCAGTCCGTTCAGATCTGGGACGCCACACTGGAAGAAACCCCGCCCCATCCCGACGTCCTGTGCGGTCACACACCTCTCTTGGGCTTTGGCGCGCCATCTCTGCTGCGGGGACATAAAGGTGTTGGCATTTCTTCTGTTAAGGAAGGGACCTTAAAACAAAATTTTTAAAAAGTAAGTGCAATTTTAGGAAAACAGCAGCTAAAACATTTCAGCGCATTTTCCCTTGTGCAAATGTATTTAAAAGCTCATTAGTTTATTGTCTTTTACGTAAAGTAGAGGCAGACACAAATCTAACAACAAGATAAGGCGGATTGAAAAGGAATAAATGATCCACGTCTGTGTCTTAGGGACACGCCACGGAGCCACTGCAGGTTTTGTTTGATTTAGTCTTTGGGCAATTGCTCAGCTTTTCTTAGTTTGTTATTTCTTCTCAGTGTGTTTTAGTTTACTGAGGAGAAATTCTATCTTGAGAATTTATAAAGAATAACTTAGATTACTAGTACAGGAGCAGTTTCAACACTATGAAGAAAATCTACAGATTGAAAACAAGCATAATATGCTCTTTCTTGCTGTCCTCCGTCTCTGTGCATTCCGATGCGCCCCAGCTCTCTGCTCGAAGCTGACGCCTGTGGTCTCCCAGCTGACTCGGCCTCTCTTTCTGGTTTGTGCCATGTGTGCCTGTCCTCCTTTTCCACTTGTGTGGTGCCGGCTTCAGATTTCCAACTAAGATTTTACGGCTCCTAAATATGGTGAATGTATTTTAAATGCCATATTGTATGGCTGCAAGATATAAAATATTGCTCGCTTGGCAGTTTTTAGTCACTGGCTTTTTACATTGACTTTAGTTTTCCAAAACAGGCTTCTTTGTTATGTATTTTGCCTCTTTATTTTAAAATAAGCAGCACTTCTTCCATGCAAGAGAGTGAAATAAAGAAGTTAAATATTCACTTACTTATTTCGTAGGATTCCATGCTCTCGTGAGATTCTGGAATTAGAAAACAAAGGTTGATTATATGGTGTTTTTTTTTTTTTTTTAACATGAGGGTATCATCCAAATACAAGGACAAGAAGAGAGGAAAGAGTCAGAAATGTGAAGAACATGTTTACCATCTTGGTTATTACATAGTTCAGGCATTTATGATGTAGGTGGTTTTTTTTTTTTTTCCTTCTAGATTTCTCAATGCTTATTTATCTGATGTTGAAGGAGACAGTGGCAGGTCTTGGCTAAAGTGTCCCAGTGTCAATGAGGGCTTCAGACAGGTACAGTCCAGCAGTCTAAGTGCCACACCGAGGTCTCCAGGGAGCCTTTCACTGTCAGTTATTTGAGGGAGCAGAGAGAGGTAGGCTTTTCTAGGTAGAGGGTTCTAGCACTCAGCTGGGTTTGACCAGGGCGTGTTCCAGAGAGGATTCCAAAGGCCTCTTAAGAATTCATGTTAAACTGGCAGCCACAGAAACCACTGGCTCCAGCTGACAGTGCCTCTGGCACAAGCCCAGCACCCAGACAGTGTCCAAGCAGGGGCTGCTGTTTCCATTGCTCTCCTGGGTGTAGCAGGTGTGTTTGAGACTAAGCAGCTACGTATGTGTGCAACTGAGTTTGCGTGAAAAGGCGAAAAGCAGATGAAGAAATCAAATCCTCTTTTATGAAAATTCATGAATAATTTCAAGAGGAAAAACATAATGCTTAGGGTTGTTAATGTAATTTAGACCTAAAAACAGCTAAAATATCTGGAAATGAAAGTAGAAAGACAGACTCACGGAGCTAATTTGACTTCATATTTCCCTTTACAACATTTGAAGAAATGCAGATTTAACACATACACAGATACCATGAAAAGTGGGTTTTTTTGTTTGTTTGTTTTTGTTTTTTGACAAGAGAAGTTATGAAATTGAATTCTAGGATGTTTTCAAAGAAAACTTCTGAAATTCTTTAATATAAAACTTTACTTGAAAATTAATTCACTGGAGTAATTTATGACCATTGTCCTTCCTCTAGAAAGAATCATACTAAATACTCTATGAAAATTTATAAGTTTCTCTTAAAAGTAAACAACCCATTGATACCAAAGTTTTAATTAACCCTGGAGAACTGATGTTCTCTTCCTGAAATAGCTGTTTCCAGGTGTACAGGGATTTGCCACTGAAAGAACTGGCCTGTTCACTAGCTCATAAACATCTAGAGATTTAGAATATAAAACAGACTGGATGGAAGGGATCAGTGTCCCTGGAGACCAGGAGAAGTCAAGTTCAGAGATTCTGAGATTCTAACAGAGAGAGGAAAAGCAGAAGCCAGTGGAATTCGGAGGTAGAGAAGGCACGCCAGGGGCCTGCAGGGGTGAGGTTCTCACCGTAGCACAGAGTCAGCACGGCTAAGGCAGCCAGGATGGCAAGAAGCAGCAGGCTCCTCATGGCGTCTGGGGTCCCACGGGTGGGTCTCCTGTCTTGGCACGGCAGCAGTAGGGAGAGGCTCCTGCGGGCTGCCAGGCAAAGGCTGAGTTTATATAAGAAGCAGAGCAGCTGGAAGGGGAGGGGCCAGTGAGAGGGGGCTGGAAAAGGTGGGGATGGGTTGGCACCGTAGTAACATTGGGACTTTTCCCAAATATTCATTCCTTCCAGCTATTATCTACTCCAAGTGGGCAGCTCTCCCTCAGTTCTGGATCCGACTGGGTACAGATGTTGTGGCCAGCCTGTGTTTGGGCCGGAGCTGGGCAGAAGTCCACAGAAAGGGGAGTCGCCACAGCACCGGTTTGCCTGTCTAACTCCTTCTCTGCTCTATCCTCCCGGCCCGACCAAGGCCTTTTGGGTTTGCTCCACAGGCAGAGGCGTAAGTTCTGTTTGCTCCTCTGCTGGATGGAGGAGAGGTCTTGGGGGAGGAAAGACCTCATTTCCTGTGCTGGTGACAACTTAGACCTCTCGGTGTAGGGTCTGATTACCAGTCATAAACTAGTCAAGCATTTGTCTGGTGATATACATCTTTTGCAAAATTTTTCCCGGGGTTCAGCAGGGTCCTTCACTAGCTTCCTAGTAACTTGCTCATCCGGTTTTGTGACACAGGTCCAGACCTATGCTCGAAAGCCTTCTCAGGAGAAAGTGAGCAAGAAGAGGGTGCTGTCCTTCTCTGAAGGCTTTGTCTTGCTAACTCACAAACTGGCTTTGAGTGAGTGGCAGATGAGGTGCCAGGTGCTGTGTGGAGCCTTCAGACAACACCCTTCCCCAAAGGCTGAGGACTAGCTCCTGACCCTGCCCTTGGCCCTTCAGCTGTAAGGATATCTCCACACACTGACTTCCAGAGACATACATTTTCACTATACTGAGGCCCAAGGGAGTTGTTCTTTTCTCAGGAAGACTTCAGTCTGGTGCCTCTATTCACCCACGTAATCCTAAAATCTGTTTCATCTCATACAGCTTTGTTGCCCAGTAAACAGTCTTTACAGACAAACAGACTTGAATCCCAGGGTAAGCATGGATGGCAGAAGAGCTACAACCGGCAGTGGGTAGATCTGTGGTTAAGCAGGTAGAGGCTCACAGTTCCTTCCTGCCTGATTGAGATAGGGTCGCCTTTCTGCTTCTTGTCCTGGGGAGAGTTAAAATGAAATACCTCAGTTATAATTTGGCAAGTTGTTTGTGATAAAATCTTAAGAAAGGCCTCAAAAGAAGACAATGTATGTATATTCCTGGCAAATTCAATCCTCGTGACTTCCATGAAGATGGGTGGTTGTTTCTCTCTTTAGATCATAAAATCATAGAGTTGCTTCTAGTCTGAAGTCCATATGATGGCTGTACTCTCAGCCTTCTGACATCATGACATCGTAGTTGTTTGTTTTCATAATGGCTGAAATCCCACTTTTTACAAATGAAGCTTTTCGCCTTTTATCCCTAGTCATTTTATTAGTACTTTGGCTGGATTCCAGAAGCTTGTCTCTTTCTCTGTTCTGAGTTTTAAACTTTGTGTGGAGCTACACCCCCAGGTGATAAAACAAAACAGAACAGAACAAAGCAGAAAGCAAAAACAAAACAAAAAACCCCCACACCTTTTTGAGACAGGTTGTCGGTAGGCTTGAGCTTGCTATCTCTTACTGTTCCTTTAAAACATGGGAGTCGTATCCAGGCCTCCTGTGTGTGAGTGCAATGCCTCTGAGCTTTATCTCCAGCACTAAATCTGTTGTGTGTTTTCATACAAAACACTTGGGTCATTTCATGATGCAGGAATGGGCTGTACATCGGAAAGGGCCAAGACTGACTTATCTGAATAAAGAGAAAGAAAAAGAATGGAGCTACAAGGGAAAGCAAGGTGGAGACATGAAAAAAGGCTTGAAGAGTTGGTTTGCTGGGTGAATTTTAGGTACAGTTTAAGTTATTGAGAGAAAAACTTTGAGACATTAGGCATATTAAAAGGAGATGCAAGAAAATACAAGTAAACATTTCTGTGGTCATGAATAGGACAGATTACAAAACACTTTAGAACTATCAGGAAATATTACAATTTAAAAAATTAATTTTGGTTGCCAACTTGCATTTTCTTAATTAGGATATGTTGTGAAGATTACCCTACATACTACTACAATCCATATTAAGAGTTAGGATAACTATGTAAGATATTTACAGAGCTAGTGTTATTCAGTGAGGAGAATAGCTAAAGATACTCCTAGAAGTGATAGCAAAATTATAAGACGGTGGTCTGATTGTCAGTTTTTAAAGTTTTATAGGAATGTACTCAAGTAAAGTCACAGAGATGTTTACAATCTTATTACACTTTCTCTAAGGAGAAAAAGAGAAACACAACCACATTTGCCAAGACCAAAATATCGGTTTTAGTCATCCATCCATCCATCCGTCCCTCCATCCATCCAATGTATTAAGCACCTACTAAGTAACAATTGTAGGTTGGAAATATAAAGAAGGAAAATACAGATATGGGTCCTACTCTTATGGATTATATGTGCTCTTAGAATATAGATTTAGTTAGTGGCTCCTTTTATTTAAAAATTGGTTTTTAAACCAGAATTGGTTTTATTTCTCAGAAAAGCATGTTTACTAGTTAGCCATCCACATTCTACACAGGATATTTCTCGCCAATTCTACCCTTTCTCTCTGTCTTTGCTTATCCTCATTCTCCCTCTTTTTCGGATGGGTAGACATTTTGTCTCTTTAAGGAATTTTCCTGGCTCCAGTCTTTTTGTTCCAATTCCATGAGATTCAGCTTTATTTACAGAATGTTGGTTTTCTGAGTTCATATTATTTTTCTACTGGGAGCACCAAAACTCTTAACCTTCCGGTAAAGGAAAAAAGGCAAGTGGGAAAAGATTTAGGAAGCAGCAGCCCTGAAGATAAAATCAGAAGCCACTTTCTAAGACCTAAAGGATGATGAGTTGAGAGACGGAAACCTGGCCGACTTCATGACCTCTTCGGCTTATTCTTTTAAGGAAAACTACTTAAAGAGAATCTGTATATCCAATTTCTTAATTCACATAGATTTCGGGCACAGAATCCTTTATTCCTTTTCTTGATTAGTCTTAGCTGAGCTAAGTAAAAACAAAAGTTTGGCAAACTCAGATGTAGATGAATGTCTGGGGAATCATGGACAGACATTTTCAGGAAAGTTAAGGGAATGGAACTCCTGGTTGGGAACATCTGTGATTTTTCTTACACAGATTATTTCACCCATTCTCTCCTGTCTTATTAAAACTTTCAGTTTTTAAAAAAGATAGTGTTATATTTGGATAGAGTTGTAGTAAGCCCATGAGCTAAGAGGATGGCCCTCAGGGAGCAGGGGAGCCTTTGAGTGGTGGGCAGACTGGCAGGTCGTGAGGACCTTGGGGCAGGGCCCAGAGGGGACTGTGGGACTGTGCCATTTCTCAACTTCTTTGCTTTCTGGCTTGTGATGTGGATGCTTTCATTCAACCCTGCATTTATGCCATAGTGTTTGGCCTTTCCATAAGCCCAAAGCAATAGAGCTAACTCATTAGGGCCAGAACCTCGAAATCTGTGAGTCATAACAGACTTTTTCTCTTTACAAGTTTATCATCTCAGGTATTTTGTTATAGGGATGGGAAGCCAACTAACCTAGATAGCAAATATCAAATAAGAATTATACAAATGCCAAGTAATATTATTATGTGTTGAGTGCTTGTCCTACATTATTTTTTTCTGACAATCCTTTCTTAATCATTGTATTATTTACTTCTGATAATAATCCCATAAACTGAGTGTAATTATCTATAACTTGCATATAAGAAAATAGAGTATCTAATTTATCCACAGTCACATAGCAACTGGATGGCAAAGACAGAATTCAAACACAGGAATGTTTGATGTTGAAGAGCTGTAGTCATTGGTACCCCAAGATTCTAACATCTCCTTAAGCAATTCTGTGATTGTGTTCATAGCATTCCTTGAGCCCCCAGTTCCAAAACTAAAGACCCCATTGTACGAAGACACATATATTTCTTCAGTATCCTTTAAAACAGGATAGTAGGAATCAAAGACTTACTTGCATATTGGCAGGTAAGCACAGAAAGTTAAATGACTTATAAAAACAGAGAAAAGGTTGACTCTGGCATCCCGAGTCCTTCATCTGTGAACTCTATGCTGTCTTCCAAGATGTGCTCCATCCAGCTCAAATATGTTACTTTCCAAAAACCTTTCAGCTCACTTCAGGAATCACCAAACTTCATTCCAGCCTGTGAGCTCACGGTTGCTGACTGTCATTGAATGCTCATTCTGGGTTGGTATAGCAAGAATGTCATCTCCCGGTGCCTATAAAGTCAATTTCTACAGTTCCTGAGTCCTGTAATCGAAATGGAAATTTAGACTTGACTTACAAAATGCCTCCTCAACTCAAAGCAAAGTAGAGAGCAGGTTCTGTATCTCCAGTCTGGACTAGAGATAAAGTTAGGAAAGTATTTACTCATCAGAGGCTAGCTGTTTTTTCTTTTTCTTTTTTTCTAGATGAGATGTGCTAAAGATGAAGTCTGGGGAACTTCTCCCATGATACCTACCTCCAGTTGGATAGGAAGATACCTTTTGGATCTGTTTTGCTGTCATCCCACATTTTGCCACTCCCTTGTAGTCTCCTTGTAGTCTTGCTATCCTCAGACAATTTCCAACATTAAGGAATGGAGCCAGTAACCCGTAGGAATTACGAGAGATATTGGAGACTGGTAGGAGCAGGACTCTTAATGGTGGGGTAGGTAAGGAGAGAGATAATGCGAAGGTTGTGTGATGTCTCTGTGAGTGAGTTGGAGCCAGAGTGGGTGTGTGCTTGTCACCCGGGAAGACAGCAAAGGGAGAGGACCAGAGCTTGGCTAGCAGATCACAGCACCCAGGAACTTGAGATCACAGATGTAACTGTGAGGAGTTCTTGTAGGGAAGGTGGAAGTAACAGTGAGTGACAGCAGTGAATGACAGAAGGAAATTTAAGAAAACACAAACACAGTAAAGCATTAAATATTAGAAGATGTTAAAATAATAGGTGACTTTGAAGCTGAGAAATGAAATGACATGCTTCTTTGGATTCTGTCAGCCATAGGTGTATATCTCAGTGGAACTTACATCTCATCCAAGGTTTGTTCTTTAAGTGAAAGTTTATATTTTCCTTAATGATTTTGAACTTTAGCTGATAGATTCACTGGGAGAGAATCTTGTGGCTGCACAGGTCAGGTCTGCCCAGTTCTTCTTGTCCTTCAGCCTGATATCATTTCCGCTGTTCTCCGGGCACTCTTGTAAACCACAATAATCCATTAGGAGAGCAGGCACCCCGTCTTTGCTCCATCTTGGCATTCTCTCCGTACTTTTTGACACCTGCTGAAAAAAACAGTCCGTGCTTAACCTGGACCAGACTCTGAAGACAGGCCTTATAGACTGTGGACACCTTGCTGGCTAAGGGAAGTCATTTTTGGAATAAGAAAGTCTCGGCTTGAATGCTGGCTTTGCCACCTACTACTTGTATCGTTCTTAACAATTAAATTCCTGAGCCTCATCTTTCTCAGTGATACTGTTAGGGGTGATGCTTTCCCATGCTGGCTCTGGGCATCAGACCCTAGTGCACACGAAGGCACTGAGCTCCATCCCCAGACGTAAATAGGGATCACAAAAGTCAGTCTAGAAAACTGTGGGATTGATTCAATGAGTCAGTACCTGTCAAAGTCCCAGCTTGATGACTGGCACGTAATACCACAGAACACGCATTCCCATTGGCTTAGTGTTCCTTTTGTCCCTCCCTTCCCTGCATCGTTGGGGCCTAACCTGCTCATGATGACCAAGACAGAGGAAGAATGAACAAGCCAAAGCAGAAGGCGGGCAGCATTGCATCAATGACCACTCATCCAGTGAGAACAAAAGACAGAGGTGGAAGCTAACACCAGCATCACTCCGTGGCTGTGTAGGTGTTGAGCAAGTTGTTTATGTTTTTAAACAAAAGAGTTGGAATAGAACTTGGCAATTTTGCGCTTCTCAATGATTTCATCCTTGGAATGGATAAACAAGATAGAGAAATTATTATATAAGCCAGCCTTCGAAGGAACACTCTGTTCCTTATGCATTTCTGCAAGTGGTCCTTCCAGGGTGAGTGGGTCTGAATATCCACACCTAGACCTGCAAACCACCAATGAGATGCCTTAGAAAAGCTCCCTTCTGATCTCGGCCTGCCACACGCCCTGTCTGCTGTGACTTCCCACTTGTCGACAATAACTTCATTCATTCCAGTTGGATGTTGATATGCTTTGAAGCCCTGGGCACAAGAAAAGCAATCTTTCTAGCCAGGGTTTGGTCTGTGAGAGAAAAACCTCCTTGTGGAGGAGATCTGAAACTCTGCAATTGCTCTCCTTGGTTTCATCATCTAGTTATTGCAAGCTAAGCGATGCAATGGTATTTTGAAAAGGGAGTGTAGAGAGGACACAGAGGAGACGTTTTCACGTTAATGGTGGGGGGAGTGTAGTGCAGAACATGCCTTGGCCGATGAAGCTGAGTAGTGTGTGGGCCATGAAAGAAGAAACTGCTTCCACAACCAGTTCCTCCCTGATTGAATTATGATGGATGGAGCATGCAGTGAATGAGGTTGGGCTGACCTGGGCAAATTGATTTCAGCCCTGGCCTCTGGTGTTTATTTATACTGTTTTATAATCAGTATTTGAATCTTTGTGTCCTTGCCCCGGACTCTTCTGATTTATCATTCTTTGTGCTTTTTGTTTTTCTCACAAGCCTACATCATTTCTTTCCTGCCTTGATGGGGTTTTGAAAGAAACCTCTATTTTGTTGAAAGAATGAAAGGCAAGTTGTCATCAGGATACTTTCTCAGTCTTTTAGTAGGAGCTGCGTGAGTGGGAGTAAGAATGGGATCCCAGCAAGGGGAGGAAAAATAAACAGAAGAGAACAGGGTGTGATTCTATTCATCGTGTTCAGTTCTGAGACGGCCTAGGATGGCAGGTGAAATGGATACGGTCTGGGCCATGGGGTCAGTGAGGAGGAGAGTACAAAGTGGACATGTGTTTGTCTTGCTTCTCCTCCAGACTGTGAGCTCTTTGAGGTTAGCACCCGGATCTTACTCATCTTCAAAATACTGGACAGCTTGCGTTGCTTACTGAATTAAGCTCCCATCTCTCTCAACTGTCTGTTGGTTTAATAGGAGAGGGGGAAAGACCCAGGGTTTTGGAGTCAGGAGGACTCACTCTGAATTCTCCCCATCCTGATGTCTATCATCTCACTTGTCCTTATTTTCTTTATCTGGAAAAATGGGGTGGTTCATGGGAAGCAGCTTACAGAACTGTAGTAAAGGAGATAACACATATAAGAATCTAGTTGGTACAATGCTAGTGTTTAGTAAATATTTCATGACAGTAATTGCTCTTGTTATTTCTAATTAGTAGCACAGTCCCGAATACATCATTTCCTCATTATAACAAGGGACTGATGATTGATTGATATATTGTAAATATTTAATAAGATAAATCTTGTAAAATACCTGGCAAGAATCTGCAATGTGGAAGGTGCTCATTAAAGAATAGTTTCCTTCCCTCTGTGCCCCGCTGTCTTTCCCATTTTCTTTCTCTCACTACTTCTTCTCATGTGATGATGCTCCAGGCAGCTGGTGTCATTCAGAACCTGTAGGTCCCTCCACATTATCGTGGATTTGCTCATTTCATGATGTTATCTTTTTTCTGCTCTCCCATTTCCAGCTATAGCGGCCATGAGTATCTTTCAAAGTCTGGCTCTAAAAACAGCTGCTATATGATGTCTTAATGAGGCCTCTCAACTGACTATAATTTCTTTTTCCTTGAAAACACCCTCAGTGCTCTCTTCTTTCTTTACTGTTTTTTTTTTTTTTTGAATTACAGGCATTTCTGTTTGCTATTTCGCTACATGACTTCTTCCCAGGAATGGATGGTATGATCTCTTCTCTCTTCTTTTTTTCTCCTTGTACACATTTATGCACTAGACTCTGACTCATTATTCAGGGAACTGTCATCTGTAGATTTTATTCTTGCTTAAAGAAAGTATTCTTTTACTGGATTTGCATATTGGTTTTGATATGAACTCTTGCTTCTCATGAGTTTTCACACTTGTTCAAAGGTCTTATGTGATTTCACGGCAGAATACTAAAGTGGCCTGCGTCCCTACCTGCACTCTGCTGGGTTTCAGCTCTTCAAGGGAACTCAGGGACTGCATTTCTTTCATTTTTCCACCTTCCCTCTCACACTTCCCTATGGCACAGTGAGGCTCATTTATGTCTGTTGAGCAGATGAACAAACCTAGTATGGTGCCCGAATCCCCCAAAACTAGGTAAAGTTGACCTTAACAATCTATTACAGCAGTTGCACAATTTTAACGAAAAATATCTCTAGGGGCGGGGAGTTAGCTCAGTGGTTCTGGTGCTTGTCTTGCAAGCGCAAGGACGCGGGTTCAATTCCCCGGCAACCACATACAGTACTGGGCATGGAGACTCACACGCAGCAGCAACCAGTACCACATACACAGTGCCGGGCGTGGTGGCTCATGCCTGTAATCCCAGCACTCGGGAGGCAGAGGCAGGAGGATTGCTGTGATGTGAGTTTGAGGCTGAGCTCGGGGCCAGCCTAAACCACAAAGCGAGACCCTGCCTCAAAAACAAAACAAAACAAAACAAAACAAAACTCTCCCCTTTAATTCAACTATACAATCAACATTTTTTTGAAAATAGGAAATGCCTGGCTGTAATTAGAAGTACTAAATACAATAAATATAGTGTGCTCGAATAAGGGAAAGTGCTATTTTGTTCCTTTTTTCTTTCTTTGGTTTATGTAGAAAATTGAATGTTAAATAATTATCCTTACATATGAGATAACAAAATTCCTAAAAAATTTCAGGTTAAATGACAATGTACAATCTTTCTTTAAGGAAAAACTTAGTGAAACCTTTTGAGTAGCAAGAATTCCTGCAAAAAGATAAAGTAAAAAGGCTCCATTACTGTGTTTGGGATATAAATTCTCTCTGGTTTTGTGTGTGTGTGTGTGTGTTTGTGTGTGTGTGTGTGTGTGTGTGTGCACTCATGAGTGCATGCCTGCATGTCCAGATGTTTATTTTGTTTTGATATGCAGTTCAGGCTTGCCTGGAACTCAGTGTATAGCACAGGCTGGCCTGGAACTCACAGTCCTCCTGCCTCAGACTTCTGAGCTGGATTAAAGCTGTGTGCTAGCACACCTGGGTTTATATAGAGAGTTTTACATCTTTGTTTGCTTGTATGTACTATGTGACTGCATAGAGCAACTAACTCCAATGTCCTCAACATTAGCAGGTTATGGATATAAGAAGTTTAAACAAAGAGAAAAGAGTATATCAAACATGGCTGAAGGGCAGGATTAATTTAATTCATACTTTTCTATCACATTACCACAAAAAATTAATGTTTATTAAGAAGTGTTTCATTTCCAGTGTTTTTGAGTCCCTCTAAATCCTCCTCTCATTTATGCCAAATAGTTTAAAACAAAGTCTACTTTGAGGTTGAAAAGAAAAAAAAAAAAAGAATGAAGGTAATATCTGTAAAGCAGTACTCAAAAAGTTAATTCATGAATAAAGAACATGGCTCTCCTAAAGTTTCTCCCTTCTGTACACAAGCAAATTTTGAACATTCACAGAACATTTATCCAACAGCTGAAAGGTAGAAAATTTTGTCTCCTTTTCCCTTTTCCAAGCAGCTGTGTTGTGTTGGCCAGCTAGGGTTTTAAGGCTTCCTTCGCATCCTTGGTCGATGATGTGACTGAAATTTCTCACAAGCTCGGCAGCCAGAGCTGGAGGACTTCTGGGGATACGTGTTCTGAAGCCAAAGGTTCTTGACAACAAGTACAACAGATATTGGCCATGCTCTATACCGTGGAGTCTCCAGAAAAGCAGTGTTTTAATGTTTAAAATACAGTTGCCAGAAATAAATCACAAGGACAACGACGCGAAACTAACAATGTCCCTGGAACAACTGGAGGTCCCTTTTGACCTCAGTTAGCCCGGGAACTTGGATTTCTCAGAGCCCACATTTGATGTCTGCATTGTGCGCTGTGCTTGGCTTCACTCTGCAGAGGGTCAAGCACAGTTCATCTGGCTGGGAGTTTTCCTGTGGAGACTCAAAGATAAGCGGAGACCTGGCTCACTGCTCATCCTGCCAGAGCGCCTTGTGCTGCTCAGACAGAAAGCAGAAGCACAGGCTCCCAGAGCAGGTCTGGCGAGGTCACCTTGCAGAAATGGTTTCCATATGTATCCAGATGAGACAAAGTGCAGCAAACAGGGCCGTGAAACAATCCTGAGGTGTGTGGAGAGTCCTGAAATAAATATCAAGAAATCAAAAGCTATTAAAGCATTTCACTGATTCTCAAAATACATTTATCTAGTCCTTGGCATAGACCTAGTCTTTCACTTGCAGAGCTCTCAGATGATACTTTCATGCAAAACTCCCACTAAGTGTATGTACCTATACTTTAAAGTAAAACAAGTGTAAAAGTAGGCAGTTATTCTTATATCAAATATAAGCATCTTTCATGGGAGCCAGGGCCAAAAAGTATGTACACTGTTGGTGTAAATCCAGGGTTGCAGAAGGAAAAGAGACACCCAAGGATGAATTTTATGAGAAACCAGCAGTGGAAGAGCCTCCGTGGACTGAACCCTGAACCATTTTCCAACAACTCCTTTTGTTATGGAGCAGATACATAAGAGGCAACGCGAAGGATGCAAAGACGAACAAAAGAGATGACCTTGAGCAATTCCTGGAATAAGCTATATAGTACCTCTCTGTAAACCTTAAACTACAGCCTGTTTACTGAGCTTTGTTTGCAAGACTACAGTAATACCTTTGTGACTGTGATCAGGACACTATATGTACCCGAAGCCCTGCACGACTATTCCTGGAGTTATGCCCAAGGAACATGCTAAAAGTTACGTGTTCCCCTACACCAACGGGGTCATGTCTGCCTTCGACAGAAAGCCCCGAGTGACTGGTGCACCTCGGCTTCATTCACTCAGACACGGGCCCAAGCATTCGAGTTCCACAGGGTTCAGCTGTCTCCCGCCCTCCACAGCGCTTCTCTGGGTAAACACCTTCACCTGAGGTGTCCACTTCTCCCTGCAGCGTGTTAGCACACCTGCCTGCCCTCCTCTCAGCGCTCACCAGGAGGCCAGTGAGCCTCCTCCTTCCAATCTGATCTTGACAGCACACAACTGAAGAAATCTATAATTTTAGACTCTTAAAGTCCATACATTAAAAGATTTCTAAATTTAAGTATTATCTTCATATAAATAACAGAATTTGTTTTTTATAAAGTTTTTATAGGGAAATAGAAGACCAGCGTGGTCATCTGATTCTGTCCCAAGGAACAATGTGGGCTTTTGGTGCTGGGGCTTTGCTTGACCTCGAATAGTTCACAAGGTGTATGTTTATATAAATGCATGTATATAATTTATGTTAAATTATGTATCATTTGAATTAGTTTATAAATATCTAAACAGTGAGGGTTGTGTTCAACTCATATAGTGAGTACTAATCACTATTTGCAAATTGAATTTACAAGTTAACATTGGGGTTTGGGCAATTTCTATGCATAGTAATGATATTCATTTGCTTACTTACTCACAAATTACATTTAAAATACATATCGTGTACTAGATACCATGTTAGAGTTCCTATCTTTTCATGAAAAAATTGCATTTTATAGCCAGAAAAAGTATTGATTTGATTGTGTAGAAAATATTATATTATTGAAATGGAGCATGTTATATACTGGAAGACACAGCGAGATAATAGAAATAAGGGCACAATAAACATGACTGTACCCAACATTTCAGTATGTCCCCAGCCTTGTAAACTGAAAGCGTATCAAGCAAGTTCCACAGCTGAGGATAAAGAAATTCTCAGATTGGATATTTTAACATGCTTGCCTTTGAAACTCAGGAACTGCACACCACATTTTCAAAAACATTGTGCATCATGACACAAAGGGATAATAGTATAACAAGGCATAAATATAATGAATCATAACATATAGCCTACATTTTCTGACAAAATGCAATAAAATGAGAAGTTAGTGTCATAACAATAGTTTAAAAATCCCAAGTATTTTGAAATTAAATGTTAGTAAATAATTCTTAGGATAAAGTGAAATGAAGGATAAAAAGGAAAAGGAAATAAAATAATGCTTAGGTATTTTAAAATATTTTTAAAAATCGTATTTAATATTTTTAAATCACCAATGGTGGTTTTACACCTAGTCCTGTCTTCTTCGTGAGTTATCCTTAGTTTTCTATCCTTAAATATCTCCGTATGGTGAGTTATCTTGATAGATGTTCTAATGTTAAACCATCTTTACACTACTAGAATGAATTATTGGCTAATGATCTACCAATTTTTTTGCAATTTTTCACAAAAAAATATTTTGCTGAAGTTTTCTAACATTTAATTTAGACTTTTACAGCTGAGTTTGCAAATGAGGAGGACCTCTGAATTTCCTCTATTATATACTTGTGTTCTGTTTGACAGTAAAGTTACACTAACCTTGTAGTATATATTGCATATTCTTTTTTAAAAACCTCATATAATTTATATGAAATAGGAATTTAAAAATTTTATAAATATATCAAGTATTGCTTCTATTTTGAAATATGAATACCTTAGTGTGCTTAAAATTTGCTAATGCATAAGTTTAAAATGTTTTAATGTTGGTTTCTAGTTTTATTGCATGCTGGTAGAGCATATGGTCACTGTGATATTTATTCTTTAGTATTTTTAGGACTTTCTCTTTTTTTTTCTAATAGATGATGAACTTTTATAAGTGTTTTCTATTTGCCTAAAAAATCTATCTTTTAATTATTGGATGCAAAGCTGTATATATGCTTATTCTAGCAAGCTTATTAGTAATCATATTGTTCAAAATTTTTTGACTTTATTGTTTGTCATCTTGCTTACTTATTAATTGAAATCTCCAATTCTAATTTTGAATTTTGCAAAACTTTTCTTCACAATTTTTGATTTACACGTTTTGGAGATGTACTTTTGGTACTATAAAAAGATGATAATTTTCATAGATTGCTAGTGATTATCTTTTAATTAGTCAGCCTGCCTTTGGTTTTGAAACAACATTTTCTCCCTTAAAATTTACCATAATTTATATTAATTTAACTATTACAATATTTTTTAGATATTTTATTGGTATCAATTTTTTTCTATGATTTTAAAAAATACTTTGATAAACTATTTTAGTTATGTTTTGTTCATATATATTGACAGATTTTAAAGATTTCCATTTATCATCATTACCAAAAATTTAGATTTATCTATAAGACATGAATTTATACTTTTATTTGTTAAGCCTTTTATGTACATTTAAAAATTTTCAATGTTGAGATTGTAACAAAAAAGTAAGGAAACAAATTTTATGTGTATGGGGGGGTGGTAGGGTGGGTAGAGCTATGGGAAAAAATGAGAATTAAGTTGTGTCTTATACTGGTACAAATCCCCATTATGGAGTGCAATCATGATGTGTATATTTAATGTACCAATAAAGATAAAAAAAAAGATGCTACCAATAACTATTAAAAAAATTTTATTTAATCTCCTTATTTGTTTATGTGACAATTCTTTATTCCATTTTATCCTTTTATTAATTTTTAAATTTTACATATTATATCTAACCTTTAAGTAGTTTTCCTGGAATATTAACACATATTTAATATAACAATCTAATATTAATCAATATATCTGGTTTTTTTTTTTTTTTTTGGTTGTTTTGAGACAGGGTCTCGCTTTCAGGCTGGCCCTGAGCTCAGCCTCAGACTCACATCACAGCAATCCTCCTGCCTCTGCCTCCTGAGTGCTGGGATTACAGGCATGAGCCACCACGCCTGGCACTGTGGTATGTGGTGCTGATTGCTGCTGGGCATGAGTCTTCACACCCAGTATTGTATGTGGTTACCAGGGAATCGAACCCCGGCCCTTGCGCTTGCAAGACAGACACCGGAACCACTAAGCTAAATCCTCGGCCCTACATATCTTTTTAAAGACACAAAGGAACAAAAAGTTTTACAGCTGATTACAACATTCGCATAGCCCGTCGCTATTACCAATGCTTCACATGGTTATTGTTTGTTTACACATATCTTCACCAGTTCCTTAGCATTTGTTTTTTTCTACCTTTGTCCAATTTTCTCAAGTATATCTTCTATCAATTAGGATTTGTGAGCAATTACATTATTTGTCTAAACATATGTTTGTTTTATGTTTCTTCTGTAATGATACCTAGGATTAAATTTTAGTTGAAGGTTGCTTTCTCTCATACTTTGAAGAAGATATCTTTTTCGTCATTTTCTAGTTTCTTCTCATGCTGTTGCAAAACTCGAGGTCAATGTGCCTGTTGCTTTTTCTCATCAGTGATCCTAAAATGTTTTGATTCTTTGGTATTGTGCTACTCTATAACGTGGATAGATGTGGTTATATTTTTATCTACACGGCTCATCGTGACTGGGTGTCTGATATGACAATTTATGTCTTTCTTCAATTCAGGGAAACCTAAGGCCTTTTCTCTTCTGATATTGCCTCTGCTATGCTTTGTTCAGTGTCTTCTTTCTCCTTTGTGTCAGATCTTCTCAATCTCATTTTATCCTAATGCTGTCTGTTTCTTTAATCTTGCTGATGAATTATAAGTGACCTGCTACAAATCCTTCCTCTTGTTCACTTACTTTCTCTTCTTACTTTTATGTCTCCGCATTCTTGCTCATGGTAGCTGGTTTCCTCTGTATTTTGTAATTGCATGTTAAGGTGTTGATCTGATTTGGGCTGTTATTTGTTGAGACTCTTAAGAAGCTCAGTCTAGACTTTTTTTTTTTCTGATTTGTCTTATTTTTCCTGCAAGTGCCAAAGGGAGAATAATGTGTTAATTTATCAACTTGGAAATTCTTACACACAAAGGTACTATGTGTTTAGATCTCAAAGTCACCTGCACAATAGGTCTGAGGTTTTAACTCTCGTGTAAGACCTTCCCTCATCCCAAAATACCAAGAAGCAGCAGTGAAGTCTTTGCTCTGAAAGGAGAATGCTTCCCCCTTCATTTACCCGCTCTTTTATTCAGCACTGTGTACTGTACATTAACTGTGTGCTAAATACTATGGCAGGTTCTGGCTGCCTTCAGTACGAAGATATGTCTGACATAGACCTCTTGTTTCCATGTCTGTAACAGTCTGTCCTCATGTGCCAACATGCACAAGCTTCAGTCTCAAGGCTTGGAACCTCCTCGGGGGTTAGTTACAAACCTGTCTTTTCTCCATGGCATTCAGCGAGCACTTTGCTCTTCAGACTCCACAGTCAGAACGTGTTTGTATGTTTTCAACCCTTGTGCGCACAAACCACCCTGGGCTACTTGTGGAGATGACTGAAAAGGCTACAGCTCACGCTCCCCTAGAATCATGGCCTGAGCGCCTTTCTCTTTGGTCACGTCTGTTATAATGCAGTTTCACAATTTAGGCTTCTTAGAGTGTAAAAGGAGCCATGTGGCTGATTAGAGACTTACTCTTCACTGGAAGTGGTTCTATGGGGAAAGTGCAAGAAAATATATTAATCAGTGCCTTTCTATCTGGCTAATAGTGATGATAATGACAATAGAGGAGGTTTACAAGGAAGCATTTCACCCTAATAATGCACTCACACCCCTCACATCGACTTCCCATGGCCAGTGCTGCTGTAGAGCAGCTTTTCTCATATCTTCTCTCAATCTCCTCTCTGATTCTTAGATATAGATAACTCACAAAGTTACATTGATTTATAATTACAGATACCATTTCCTTTTTTCCCCTGGAACACAGATTCATCTTTGGTGTAAGATTTCATTTCTCCTAATGAGTTGATTCACTACAATTTTCCTTTTCATTTTGAGACCTTTGACTTTCATTCAGTTTTTAATCTTCTCTTCATCAAGACCCCACTATGTACAGGGACTGAGGCTTAGGAGCAAGGCCGGCTGAAGCTCTTCTTTTATAGAGATTAATTCTAGGAGAGGAGGTGAACAATAAACTAACACAAATAAGCAAATCCTTTCATCTGAGATAACGGTGAAGGCAGCCTCAAGGTCAGAAGACAGCTTTGCAAGCCTGCATCTGGTCCACATAACTCCCACTTTGCTTCACGTTTGGGTACTCTTGGTTGCTCCCTCCCTTGTCTGCTCCCCCAGAGATGTTCATCTATGTGCTGTTACGCTAAGTGAGATTGCTTCCTCCAGGGGCTGGGGCGCACATAGCTTTGTGGAAATGAAATAGTCATGAAAATGTGCGATTTTAAACTTTGATGAAGTTAATGAAGGAAACATACAGTTAAGAAAGCATGACGCTGGATCCAGATTTAGTTTAAGGGTTGGAAAATAATTTTTTTCCATTGCTCAGATGGGAAATCTTTATTTTTAGTATACTAAGGTTATGTACTGGGCAGAAAGTAGGGGAAACAGCCCTTCAACGTTGTACCGATGAGAGTGGGATAAGGATGAGCCCGGTGGGAAATGCTCCTGCACACTGCAGTCACTTCACAACTACATCAGGTGCCCCAGGTTTCATTCCTGAAGTTGCACCGTTCATTTACACCTGCCTTCATAATGGCCACTGACGATACAAGAGGGAGAACAGTTCCTTTAAGAAAAATGTTTGACTCACAATTTCAGGTAGAAGGAAGAGTTAGGTAGACAGAGAGAGCAGGAAAAATAGGAAGAGAAAAAGTCTTCCGGACTGATGGGATGATAAAGTCTACAGTTTATAGGTGGAGTGAGACGTTTAGTATTTAAACTCATAAGCTTATGGAGTAAAAGTAGGCAGGACCATGTGAAAAGGCAAAAGACATGATAAACAAACTCCAAATCTTAAAGGAAACTGGAAGCCATTGAAGAACTGTAAGAAGGAAAGAGACATCATCAGACTAGTTTTTAGACTTGAATCTGGTGAGACTGTCGGAACAGAGAGGGGCACAAGTTCATGCCAGGAGATCAGGTGGGGCAAGGGATTATAGTAGCTGGGTTCCAAAGATGAGGCTTAGATTAAGAGCGTTAGAAAGATGTGACACCTGTTTAGAAGGTAATGACGAGTCACTAAACATTGAGGCGAGGGTCTGAGTCACAGATGGTCCTTCATATCCAGATCTCACAGTTGGTGCTACTGTAGTTCTCGGTTTTCAGGGAGAAATAAAAATGGGGATAATGATACATTTCAGGGATACTAAGAAAGCAGAATCTAAGTGATGGGAGTTTATTGAATGGAATACAAACTTGAAGTCATCAACTTATGCAATAAAACATTTATATTTATCTTCAATGCAAATAGAAACACCCTTTTCTATAAATGGGTTCTCAATTACATCTTCCTCCATGGAATGAACTAAGTAATAATGATGGAAGAACCTCAGGGGTCAGTGACTGTTATTTCCTTTTGCTTCTTCTTCTTTTTTTTTTTTTTTTTACTTTCATGGGTAATAATAATAAAGCTGAACAATATATTGCACAATTTCATGAAAATTGAGTTAAATATAGAGAATTGAAACCGCATGAATCCAGGACAATTAGCATAGAGTAGGCGATTCATCAACATTTGTTGTTTGGTCAAGTCCTACTGAAAGGACTGCTAAATCACTTATTTGTAATTGGGTTTGTTTTAGGAAACACAGCCATGACCACAAATAATCCTGTGCTCTCCTGTAAGAATAGGAGAGAAAGCGCTTCTCATCCCAGAGGCTGGGTTTGGCTACACGAATAGTTCAGTGACCTGGTATAACTTCAGACCCCAAGTTTCAGACTGTCACTTAGCCTTTGGTGACCGTAGGCCTCTTGCTAATATAATTTGGCAAATACAAAGTGTTTTATGAGGGAGGCCATGTGGAAATAATTTGGTAATTTTGCAAAAGATTCTGCCAATGTTTTTAACTACTCACCTTCTCAAATACTCTGCACCAGGCCAATTAATTTACAACTATCTTATATTTTCCATGTCTTTTTCCATTCCCCTCTCTAGGGACCAGGGACTTGGCCTGAACATCAACCCTGACAGCCTCAGGGGATCAGAGTTGAGTCATCTAGAGGGACCAGACACAGGCACAATTTGAGAAGCAAGTTCAAATTATTGTCATGTAAGAGAACCAAAAAGTAGAACTGCAGGAACAATGGTAATGTTGGGTCTTAGGGTAGAATGTGAGGCTGCAGATGGGAAACGTGATGGGAAATCAAGAACTGAGATTGGCAGTAGGTCTCTGAGCCCAGTACAGAGATACTGGAAAATAGGAAAATATTACCAAAGGTAGCTGTGGATTCCTGAGGTGTCTAGAACTGCTTCCAGTGGGGCTGGGACGGTAGAGGGTGGTGTGAAGGTGCAGGAACATCTCAGACCCCTGGTCCTGTGTGATCACTTGAAATGCTGTTCTTTCCATTTCTCTACCAGAATCATTTCCGTTTTCTGTGGCCCAGCTCAAGTCTGATTCTTGTGTGACCACTGGGAAAGTATTTAATTGTCTTTAGAAGAATTGGAGTAAAAATATGGATTTCCCTATTAAAAATGCCAAGTCATTGTAGTGTAGCAACTTTTGCCATCTTTTATAAATGTTGAACATTTTGCTGTCTTTCCTCTATAAGTTTAATCTTTTCTCCTTTGAAAAGTCTCTATTGATTTTTTAGGAAATAATTATCTGAGATGTTGTAGTTCTAGTTTTAAATTTAATGTATCACATGTTCATTGCTTATAAACTTATGTGAGGTTAGAGATCACCACCACATCTTATTTTCATAGTTTTATGCACTTTATAGTGGTAGTCAGAATAATAATAGTTATGACTTATTATTATTATTTTTTTTTTTAGGTTTTTTGAGACAGGGTCTCGCTTTGTGGTTCAGGCTGGCCCTGAGCTCACCCTCAAACTCACATCACAGCAATCCTCCTGCCTCTGCCTCCCGAGTGCTGGGATTACAGGCGTGAGCCACCACGCCCGGCACTGGGGTGTGTGGTACTGGTTGCTGCTGGGCGTGAGTCTCCATGCCCAGTATGGTATGTGGATACCGGATCGAACCCAGGTCCTTGCACTTGCAAGATAGGCGCCGGAACCACTGAGCTTACTCCCCAGCCCTAGTTATGACTTATTAAGTGTCTGTCATAGCCCAGATACTTTACTTATTTCTACTTTTAATAGAAGTCTTCCAGGTATAAATTTTTTTTTTTCCATTTAGGGCTTAGAAAGCTCAATCTATTCTTCACTAGAGCTGGTAAATGTTGGGGCTGTGATCAGAACTCAGATATGAGTTTTCCTCTACCTCAGGCTATCTCAAGAATGTTATTGAGTTGATTACTCTGAATTCTTGGTGATACAGTTTATGAACTTCATCTCCTATAGCTTCTGTGACCAATCCTAGAAGTCAGCTACATAGGACAGAGGAGGAGAGGATTAGGCAGGTGCAGAGAAAATAGTTAGTGCCTCTGTATTTTAACATGGAAACAAGCTGTAATTTCTTTCTCATTTTTATCTGTCTTTGCTATTACCTTTATTATTCTTCATTCTTTCCCTTGCTCATGAACATATATGCATACAAATGTATTTTTACATTGTACAACAACCCTTCCTCTCCTTTCCCTGATGTAGTTTTTCTTAAGTAAATGGTTACTCTGACATATGCTCATACTTTATCTGAAGATTTCTTAGATAACTACCTACATAGTGAAAAGTTCATTTCCCCAGAAGAGGCTAATTTGTATGGTCTTCCTGAGTCCCACATTTCCAGACGGGCATGCATAAGATGGTAGAAAAACTACTAAAAAAAAAGGTGCTCGGATGTATTTCAGAGATACTCACTTGAAATGTATATTGAGTTACTAGTATGTGTCATCTACTTTAAAACATAGGCAACTACATTAAAAAAGTGTGGTAATCAGGTGTGAGGAATGCTATATGAATTAGGTGCATTACTATGTGCTTGGGGAGGATGCTCGGAGGCCTGGGGGAGGCTGCAGAGAGACTTACTTTGGGTTAGGGTTAGGTTTGTACCTCCATTGGAAAAAAACACTAGAAAAAAACAAGGAGAAACTAAGAACACTTGTGAAGAATGTGATATCTGATCATCTCACTCCTCAGGTATAATAATCAATGACCTATCTATATTACTGATGTTCATATGACTAATCTGTGTGTCTCATGAAAACTTTGGAGGCTAGTTTTGTTATTATTCCCACTTGACACTGTCGAAACCGAGGCACAATAAAATTAGGCAATTTGTGAAAATTCACACAGTAAGTAGTAGAACTGAGCTCTCTGTTACCAGAGCCTACATCTTTAATTGCCATGTTATTTTTGCCTCTTCCAAACCTTTTGTTTGTTGGAGAACTACATTTATTTATTAATGTAGGTATATGTGCAGGCCACTTGTATTCTTCACCTATCAGAAGCTTTTCGTAGCACTTCACGAGATCCCTTAAAGAGAGCAGGGAAAGGCAGACCTCAATGCCAAGGGAAACCTTGAAAGGTGGAAGGATGAACACTGAATACCGTTGCGACTCTGGATTTAGTTACAGAAAGGGATACTCTGTGGGCACAGGAAGTGACAAATGCCACCACCCTTAATTAAAACGAAGACATTGAGTTTGAAAAAACAGGAATGTAAGACTTAGTAAAAACCGTGTCTGACTTATTGGAATGAACGTGTCAGCTTTTATAAAAGGAAGATAAAAGATTTACCAGACTCAAATGATTAATTTGTGATGTCATTAAACCTATAGCCATGGAATCTGCCTGTAAGAATGTATATTCTGGGCTTTACTATTCATAAAGAGATCTGGGGTTGTATATGGATACCGGGCAGGAGTCTTATGTTGGAGCCCTGGATTCCCAAAGTTTTTGGGAGCAGGTTTATGAGAAACGAGTGAAAGAGAGGAAGAGGGAGGATGTTTATTTTTAATAAAAAGACCCTGCCCTAGCTTCCTGAACTAAAACCCGTCTAGACTTGTTTTTTTCCATTTTACACAATGTCCATAACAACAGAATAAATTTATTAAAACCAAACAAACTAGGGGTTGAGTTTTGGCCCAGAAAATCTGACGGAAATAGACTCAGCTGCTTTTAAGTGGAATCTAGTGTCTGATCTATGAACCAGAAGTAGATTAAGACTGAACCAGCTCTTTTTCATGTTGAGGAGAAAACACAGAAGTAATGTCTGTCCTAGTGTCCAGGGCATGAACTAGTGAGTTTGTTAGTTTTACCCTTCTTTTCCTTTAAATTTCAAAGCTCCAAGTTCCGACTAGAAGGAAACCTTAGGTGTTATTTTCTCCATCACCTCATTTTGTGTGGAGAAACTAAGGCCCAGAGGTTTGGATTAAAACAATATATCACACACTTGCTAGACAGTGACTGTGACCAGTGAGATTCCATTTTGGTTCGTCTGCACTGGAAAGTAAGGAACAGCTCAGTGTGGATTAAATTCTTTATTAATAGGTAGGCTCTGGAGGGATTACCCAGTTTCTCTTCTCTCATTCTTCACCATTTTAGGCTGCTTGCGGGAGTGCCCGGCATCTAGACGTGAGCGGGGGTGTGGTGGTGGAGTGTGTGTTCATGGGAGTATCTGAGCCTGCGCCAAAGTCCCTGTGTATTTTTATATTTCAGAATACTTTCCATTCCTTATCTCATTTTATCCCACTATATGCTTGTGAGAAGAGGGAAGGTTAATTTTAACTCTCTTTCATATGTAAGAAAAATGAGGCGCAGGGCTGTTCCCAAACGGTATACTATTCGGTGAGAAAGTCAGGGGTAGAATCCAAATGTCTCTCTTTTGTATCAGTTATGTTCCAGCAGGCCATGTTCTCCCGCCAATCCCATCCATCTACCTGAGTTAGAAAAGTTGTACACTAAGTGGATAATGAAAGGGATGCATGTGTCTACGTTTATTGTTGCAAAGGATACTTCTAGTTAATTTGCTTTAACGTAGCTTATTTTGGAGAGGTATGTGGATCTCAGAAATACAGCAGCTACCTCTTATCTGGATGCTAAAAACATAGATACATTTCCTGGATCTCTCTGCAGTGAAAAAAAGTCTCCGTCTCTGATGTGCATGCCAAAGAATGAAACTAGAGCCCTATCTTGTAACAGATATAAATATCAGCTGTAAATGTATCAGGTTTAAGCCTAAGACTTTGAACTATGAAACCTATAGGGAAAACATAGAGGAAATGCTTCAGGACATTGACCAGGGCAAAGATTTTTGGAATCTTTGATCATAAAAGCCTAGGCAACATAAGCAAAAATAGACAAATGGAATTATATCAAATATACTACGTGCCACAAAAGAAATACTGAACAGAGCAAGCAACAACAGACAAAGTATTTTCAAAATGGAAAGGGGTTGATATTCACCATTTCTAAGAAACTCAACTCAGTAATAAAAAATCAAATAATGAAATGTAAAACTAGATTAAAGACCTGAAAAGATGTTTCATAAAAAGAAGAAATACAAATAGCCAACAGATATAGGAAAAATACTCAAATCACTAACAATCAGAGAAATGCAAATTGAAACCACAAGACTTTCTCATTCTAGTTAGGATGACTATTATATAGATTAAAAAAAAAAAAAAAAACAAACCAGAAGGGGAGCCGTCAAACACTGTTGGTAAGAATATAAATCAGGTGCAGCCATTAAAGGAGATTATATACAGGTTCTTCAGAAATCTAACAGTAGGATTACATATCATCTGTTGATCCTGCTCCTGGGTATGTACCCGAAGGAAAGAAACTCTGCATCAAAGAGATTCCTGCACTCCCGTGTCCACTGTGCACTGCTCACAGCATATAGAATCAATCCAAATGTCTCAGCAGCTGAATGGATAAAAGCACATGATATATGTACACTGCAGAATATTGTTCAGTCATAAGATGGACGAAATCCTGTTATTTATGACAAGAAGAAAGAAAGACCTGGAGGATCACATGTTAAATGAAATAAAGCAGTCACGGAAAGACAACACTTCAAGATGCCACTTGTGTATGGAATCTGGAAAAAAGCGATTGCATGAAGCCTGACAACAGTGTGTAACAGGACCGAGGCAAGTGGCGGGGGGAGGGAAGCAGAAAGGGAGGCAGAGAGGTTGACAGTGGTACTGTCTCCAGGTGCACAGCAGCAAAAGGTCTGCTGCTCTAGTCACAGGAACGTGAATATAGTCAGCAATGCACTGTGTATCTCAAAGTAGCTGTAATGTAAGGCTTTGGGTGTACTCCCTACAAAGAAATGGTCTAAATTTAAGGTGCTGGATATGTCGGTTACCCTGATAGGATCATTATCCAGTGTATACATGAATCAAATATGACACCGAAGGCTGGGGTGTCAGATAGATGACTCACCTAGCATGCACAAAGCTCTGAGTTCTGTCCCTGTTATTCCCCATCACACTGTACATCACTAATAGGTTCGATTATTTGGTCAATGAAGAAGCACTCCATCTCTGACTCCTTTAGTGCGCAGTATCTCTTTAGTGATAGATTATAAAAGTCTAATGTTCCAAGTAAACAAATGCTTATGATCTTTTAGTGCTAGGAAGAGAAATAACTTATGAAGGCAATGCTGCTGGGGAAAATGATTCTTCTTAGAAGGCTTCTGTACTCCCTTGAAATTTCTTCCTTTTAATCCAACTGTGAACACTTTAGTCTGAGCTTAGAGGCCCAATCTCTCTACAGAGAAAAATAATAAATCTTTTTTATCTAGAGGAATTGTTCATATCTGTTTATTTAAGGGGTGTGTTACTTACAGGAATATGGTCAGGAATTTGTAAAGAACCATGAGAAATTAATATCAGCTCCACAAAAGAAAAACAAAACAGCCTTTGCTGTGGTTTGGGTTTCTATTCTGGTTTTGGTGACTAAGAGCTGTAACTAATATCAGGCCCTTTTCAAATATGTCCTTTTTGAAAGTTATCACAACTTTCCTCCTTCCTCTATTAGTTACTTAATGGCAGTGTGATTATAAGGTAGTCCTAAAATCTCTATCTCTGTTTGCCAGTTGGAAACATTTTACTTTAGAACAGGGCATTTTGAGCAACATGTGAAAGTGTGTTGCTGTGCTAAGACACCAGAGAGTTAATTAAAATTACATAGTCTGGGAGATATTGAATTCCCCCTAAAGAAGCTTGGGAGCATTTGAATATTCTGTAATTTGGCAAATGGGAAAATAAGAAGGCAGAAGAACAAGAGAGTCATAAGCCAATGACAGTTTTCAAGCCATAGCCTTAGTACACGGTCATCTTCACACTTGGTCTGGTTGCAAAATTATATCCATGCGTACCCTTCCTCACCACCATTCTTTTCCAAACACAAGTAGGACAAAACAACAATGATTGTGTGACCCTGTGACTCTCGCCTTACAAGTCAACATCACATTATTGGTCACCACCATTCTCGAATTTCACAATCATGTAAATACCTTACCACAGACCACCCTGCCCTTCCACATACACCTAATATTTCCACTTATTGGCTGACTTAGCCTCTTTCCTCTTCTAGCTCTGGTATACCATTAGTGGCATTAAGGAAAAAGCAAACCATGAGGAGTGAATAGAATGAGTCAATGCAAGAGAGACTGCAGGGCTGGGGATTTAGATCATGAGTAATTATTTCTCATTCCCACTCGGTGGTATGTTTTTCCTAGTGTGATAGAGGGAAGGATACATAGGTCACGAAGGAGCACCTTTTGGGACCAGTGTGATTCTGGCGATCATGGGGTAAAGGGAAGAGACTTCAGGAGAAGACCAGTTCTTTCGGTGGTCTGTTCAATGTGCGTTTATTTCCTTCCACATATTTCCTTCCCTGCTACTTCTCTTTTATGCTTCACCCTGACATGACAGCTCAATTGCCTAAACCTTTGCTCTGCATGGAATGATACCCTGGAAAGTGGTGAGATCGAGGAAGAAGTAGAGGCAGTCCACGAGTATGTGGGAAAGTAGGAAGGGATAGAGCAGAGAGTGAGTGATTATTTGCTAGAAGTAAGACCTGCCCAAGGTAATGAGGAGCAAGAAGTGGAGACAGGAAAGTAAGGCACTGGGATCTCTGGACATATAGGGAAGAGACACTTCACCAAAATATGGTAGACTCCAAGACATAAATAAGCATTATGCTCAAACTTAGAATGGAGTCTAAGATCAGTTTTTGCTAACTAACAATTTTTTGTTTAAATCTTTTCCTTCCCTTCATTAAGGATATGTTGTTATCATAAAAATATTTGAGTATGTAAATATGTGATAAATTCAAGCTTTTGTTTTTGTACTACACTGAGGAATCAGATGTCTGGGGAAGCAAAAGAATGAGGTCAACATTATGTTTTCTAGGATTTGACCTTTTTCCTGGTACATCTTTACTCTGTGATATTTCATCAGCAAATGCTTGGTGAAGAAATAAATGAGTGTGAGAACAAACATCCTCATACTGCCCTTGGAAAATTGCTCTAAGCCCTTTTGTAAGGACAATAGAGATATTTATTCTTCAACCTTAACTCAGTAAAGCTGCTTTTTTTCCCCCTTTCTAAAATAACTTCATCCTTTCTTCATTCTTTTGCATAACATTGGCACAGTGATTGTGGTAGCATGAAAGAAGCCAACGTTCTAGGCATGTGCAGTGAATATTTTGGGAGGCTCACCTGTCACCTCTGACCTCTGAAGAATGGAAGCCCTCTACCCTGAGCTGCTGAGTTTGTTGACAGTTGACAGCATGTAACTGAGTCCTACCCACGTCTCCAACTTCTTTCCCCTGAGCATGCATTTTTCCTATGTATTCCTTTTGTTCTCATCAAAAGATAATGCTCAGTACAAAGGCCCATCTCCCATTCTCTGATTGACACCATTTGGATACCTCAGTACCAGTACTGAAGTAATCGGAGTCATGCCTATGACTTTGGCACCAGTTCAACTTCTGTCCTGCCCAACTTTCTTCATTTCTTATAGATCCTATGAGTACTTTTTGACAAACTTCCTGCCAGGGAATATAGCCTCATAGTCCTCTTCCTGGGAAACACCACTTGTTTGTTATTTTAAAAATTCATACTTTACCACAGCTTGAGTTAAGTTAGATGCATTCTAAGTTTTATTCTTTAAGCCTAGATTAGTACTGTTTTTACCATATTAAACCAGGGGACCTAATGTGGAAATTGAACCTGCTATTAGGACTTCATGTAATTATTTAGACAGTTAAATTCCACACATCTTTTTATATCCTAGGGAAGTAGCTTACCCCTAGCTTGTCATTCACCCACAGTCTAACATGACTCAGCTTTCAAGCCCACAGAACAGCGGGCTGTGCCTTCAGAGCAGGAAGAAAAGAATGACCTATCTCAGAAATAATTTGAAGGAAGGTGTATCTCTTTCAGATGTACAGGAATATGATTTTAAATTTTGGTTTTGCTTTTTATTTCTAATGTACCTTTTACTCCAAAGATTCAAAACTCAAAAATAAATCGATGTCTAACTTCTTTTTCTGTTCTCCATGTCTCTCCACATAAGGGTTCCGCCATTAGGAGCCATAATTAGATCCATCCCAATTCTTGTTTTTTTGTCTTTTTTTTTTTTTCTTAGCTTAGGAAATAAGCTATTTTTAGAAAGGTGAAATAAATAGGACTGTTTTCAAATCCAGTGGTGAAGTAAGATTTGTTCATGGTGAATCTCCTCCCTCTTGTGGTGGACTTACCTTAGTGGCTCCTCCTGCCGCAACTCTGGGGCCTCCTCAGCCCACGTGACCTCCTGCCCTCTCTCCTCAACAGCTTATCTCTTCTTTGTCTTATTTTATCTGTTATGGTCGTTTTGGTCCATGGCCTTGACTAAGCCTAGTCCCTTTCATTTTCTACTGCAAATGATAGCTGTCTGTTTTTCAGCCCATGGCCCGTGGCCAAGTCTGCTCTCTCAGGAGGCACTACTGCTTTCCCTGCATAGTTAGTTAATGTGTAGTTAAACGAATGCATGAGTATAGAATGAATAAATGCTTCTTCATAATTCACTACTTAGAGCCTATCCTACCATCTCCATACCCAAAGGGTAGGTATTGACAGGGGCTTGAAGAAGGCAGATTCTTTTGCAGTACACCTCAGCCTAGTGAGTCAGCAAAGAAACTCTATGGCAAGCAGGTGTTAGACTTAGTGTATTAACCTGTGTTTCTGATGCTTTTCCATCTGGGTCCTTGCCGTCTCAGGACAGACTGCCCCACCTAAAGACAGCTAGTTCCTTGAGGTAGCAAAAAACTTGCTACCTGTCAGCACACCTTTAACATGTCAGCCAGCCATATTCCAACTTCCTCACTTACCGGACTCTTACAGGGTTCTCACATTCTCAGCCACCACCCACCTGCCCTGATCTCTCCAGGCCAGATTTCAAGAAACTAAAGACAGTGCCTGTGCCTGAGAGCCTAAAGATTGATTCCAACCAGCCAGCCCCAAGCTTCTCACCCAGCCCTGCCAATTCTTTCCCATGGAGACCACAGTGGAGATCTTTGCCTGCATTTCCCCTTTATGCTAGCTTCCTCCCTCCCTGAGGGAGGAGATGATAAATGATCTGGTCAGTGCAATTGTTTCCTGACATGTTGGCCGCATTGTCCAAGTAATACTAAAATCTGCATTTTAAGGCAGTTCTCAAATACTTTTGCAGTCCAGCTGTGAAGCCCAAATGCTAATTCATTTGCAAAAGGCCCAGAATGAGGACTGTTCTTTTCCCTAAGTTCTGACAGTTGCATAAGTGACAGTTACACAGAGAAGGCAATGATGTATTAATTTTTAAAAAATGTTATAATGACATTCTATTCAATATGTCTTATGACTTAATAGATTGTATTTGAACTTAAATTCAAAGGCAGAAAGTGCTTTTCTCAAGGTCAGTGAACCATATATGTATACGAAGTAAGATTCAAACACAAACTTTATGGTCACCCCTTGAATCTGGTACTGCATACACTGCGTTCTTCTATCACAGTCTTCCAAATCTTCCAACCCCTTAACCCAGGTCTTTCTGAGGTAGTTACAACATGGCTGCTTCCTTTATACCTCAAAGATAAGGGAGGGTAGCCTTGCCGGTGAGAACCAATGAATAATGCCAGGATGGAAAATACGTAAGATGTCTTGAAATATTCCAACAATAGTAGGGCCTTGGGGTGGGGAATGTTGTCCTTGGAAGAGATTATCCAAGGACAGAGAAGGGGCAAGAAATTGCAGAAGTTTGTAGTAATAGGTCTGATCTTCACTGATTGGGTAAGAGCTTCTAGAAATCTCTTCTGTCTGAAGAAGTTCCGTTTGGTCATGAGTCTTCAGAACTATAAAACCCTGGATTGGCCAGGGATTGAGGAAGACAGAGGAAAATAGCTGGTAGTTCTGGAAACCCCCAAGCGAAAACAGCGTAATTCAATGTGATACCATGAACATACAAATACAAATACAAAGGATATATAATAAATCTATATTTATATTGAGTATCTTCAAGCAGCAAAATACATTGGTGAGACATTACCCCCAATGTGATCAGCACTGATTAAAGGTGTTAAGGTGGGGACACTTCTAGTAAAATAATTGACACACGGACCCAGTGTTGAACAAAATGTAGTTCACGGACCCTACTAAAGTTTGGAGACCTAGTAGTTTAAGCAAAAAGGAGGAAACATAGGGGAAGAGGGAGGAGAGGAAAACAAGCTAACCAAATGATGTAGATACTTTATACACAATAAGATGAGCATAGAAATAGGGATAACAGGATAAAGGGCTTAAGAGCAGTCAGCAAGGGAATGTGTCTTTTGGGGATTGTGAGTGGCGGCTGCCAGGAATTTCCAGGGCAGGAAGTAAGAAGAAACAGCTTGCATGGCTGAAGGATCTCAGCTGCGTCTTGGGAATAGTTCCTGACTCGCAATGTCAAGGGCTCTGGTTTATAGGTCCTCAGGGAGCCTTCTGGGACACGCCTGTCCTAGGAGCATTTTCCAGCTGTTGGGATGACTTTTGCAGCCCCAGCATGGCCTGGATGCCCCTCAGCTCCTTGGCAGGGATGGTATCAGTGGCACACCGTACCCTGCTGCTTTGACAGCCCACTGGCAGCAGCCGACTCCCTTCCCAGGGTTGTGGTGTTTCCTGCAAGAAAGGAACAACCAAGCCTTTCACTCTGTGTCCTACACTTGGACCGGGCCTGAGGTGCACATCTGTGGGTTTTCAGCTCTCCAGCACTTAGGCACTTCTCTCCAGAGCCAAGGGCCTCCTGGGAACAATGCGGCGTCTGTGTGTGGACAGTACGAGCCTGTGAGCCAGAGACTGTCAGCCAGACTGTGCCTGCATCCCACACGAGCTGGACTGCACATCTCACCTGCAACAATTCGTGGTTCAGGCAGACCCAGGCTGCTCCAGCGCCAGGCACCCCACCCCTACCCATGCCCCAAACTTTTACGCAACTGACTTCCCAGGGCCTTGGCCACATTTACACCAGAGCTCACACAGAATGATTCCACCCATTACCCATCCCACCCACAGAGTGAACAGGAAGACATCAGCGGCTTGTGTCTGATCCCAAGCAGTGAAGACTGAAGGGTGAGGTCTGCACAGCTCGCCTGGGCAGCTGGATATTTACAGAAGGTCTAGCCCGCAGGGAGATGCCAGGCCTTTCCTATAACATTGTGGACTTCTGTATGGTGTGGGTGGGTTGTTGATTTACATGAAGGATTGGAAAGGCTAAAGAAGGATACAGTTTTTACATAGGCTGTTTCTGCAGAGGGAAGAAACTTGGAGACATCCTTTAACTTCTGGCAAGAGAGACAATTTCAGAATGGTGTGTAAAACCACCCTTTTTTTCTTGACCCTGGGTCAAAGAGGGACATGTGTCTGTGAAGAGAGGTAGAGTTTTAATACTTAGATAACACCAAACAGCCACAAGCTGTGTTGTACAAACTCCAGGCAGAGCACAAATTCAACACTGAGGACATGTTAGAACAATCTCGCTTTAGGAAAGCCTCTCTTTTGTAGAGGTATCATAGTATTTCCAAAGTCTCCATTCCAAACATGAAGACTACACAGTATGAATACACTACAGAAAAATGGTAGTGAGAGAGTATAAGAGATTGAGAAACAAAAAGAAGAGGTTTTATTTATTTATTTTTAACAGGGAGATTTTAAAGAACAAAAAGGATCTCTCTCTCTCTCTCTCTCTTTCCCTCTCTCTCTGCAGGGGAGGAGGTTAGAAGACCTGTTGATCCCATTGTGTAGTATTTCTGAGGCTTGAATTTTCCCTTTTTATTCAACATCAAGCAGATATGCAGTATGTGCAGAAGCACCAGGGCGCAGTCAGAGTTCTTCCTTTGGAGTCTCTTCTTCTGATTTATGGTTTTCTCTCTGAAAAACAATATCATGCTGATAGTGAGATTTGGACTCCTTATTTGTTTTTAAGCTTGTAAAACTAAACCATGTGGTTACTCCTGGAAGTTCCAAATTTATCTTTAATCTTTATCACATGGACTCTAGTACATGCAGCTTGACTTGTTCCCCGTTGTACAAAAAGGGAGCTCTTGAACTCGGTTCCTTGGAACAGGCAAGATGTTACGGTTCAGAGACAGACCATCCATGAACGATTCATGCATTCAGAGGTGCAGGGTTGGGACCCGGGGTGATGACTGGGTTGTGGGGCGCTGTCCTCGTCATGGGTCAGTCAGTCAGTAAGTTCAGGGCTGAATGTGTTGTTAGGAGGTGGGATGTGGCTTGAATATGGTCACAGAGTACGACTTCAAAGGACATATTCTCGTCCCCAGGTCTGAAAACTGCCCACTGAACTAAACCTTTCCTCCTCTAAGCTGTGGGTGTCAGGTGTTAGGTCTCAGCATTGAGAAAGCGTCTCATACAGAAGAGCTCAGAAATGATTTTTCTAGTTCTCTTCCCTTACGTGCTCACAAGCCTTTTGGCCCTGACCACCACATTTTTATATCCTTGTGCTATTAATCAAATTCACGTGAGCCTAAAGATCTATTTAACAAGAAATGAAAAACACAAAGAGGGAGCTATATGCAATGACAGTGTTTTTTCTCGTAGGTTCACACTCACCAACAGCTTCCCTTCCAGGAATCCATCACAGAAGTTTTGCACCTCGTCTACTGTAACTTTTGCTATGGGCAGCGTATCCCACTTGTCATCCAGTGTTCGGTAAATAGCCAAAGCTGGCAGCTGAGACATCTTTAGTTTGAAATATGATATCACATTTCCATTTTCTTTTACACCGCTGTCCACCAGAACAAAGAGAATCTGTATTTGGAGAAGTTTGAAAGGAAAATATCTCACTGAGGTCCTGGGGATAAAGAGCTATCTGGTAATCTTTGCAGTTTACACTGCTTGGATTTATGGCGTGTACTCCATAATTTAAATGTCCATTTTGTTGATAGAAGCTCTTTATCCTTTTGTATTTTATTCCCTTTGATCAGATTTATTTAAAGGTAAGAATTTAGAACTTAGTGATTATCTGAGAGGAAGTATAGCCTAAGGGCTAATAGCAGAGTACTGTAAAAACTTTGCCTTCTGCTTCTGGAACTTTCTAGCTGTGTGACCGTGTCTGTGTTACTCGCCTCTCCGAGTCTCAGCTTTTTTCATGAGCAAATAAACACTTTTGAGAGAGATTAAATGAGGTATGTACTTAATAGCTTCAGTATAATTTATGTCATACAGATAAAGTTTGACAAATATTAACTATTTTATAAGTATTTTTCAAGACCAATACTGGATATCTGAAACTATAGATAGTAGTGATATACATATGATATATATTTCTTATTATTTGATGTATGTGTAGATTTGTGATATATATCTTATATATGTTTATTTTGTGCATACATACTTATACTGTAATAAAAGAACAATTATTTTACAATGGGCTATTATAAACATTATTTAATACTTATAAGTTATTTCTAGAATTTTCTATTTAGTATTTTCAGACCATTGTTGACTGCAAATAACTAAAATTATAGGATGTATGGATAAAGGGTGACTACTGTATCTTATTGTCACAACTTCTACCCCAACGGGAAATCTTTATAATATTTTAGGCAGAGGATTACATCTATGCAATAGCACTGAATACTTTGAGTGTTGAAAAACAGTCTTCTCTATGTCAATAGTAAACAAATAGCAAACAAATCATGACTATTGTTGATTTTATTTTCAGTGTTTTCCTTTCTCTATTTTCTTAATACCTATCAATGCAGAAAAAATAATAAGTCAATCATAGTGGAAAGATTTTACATAGACCTTTAGTAGTACAAAACACATTTTTAATTTCAAAAAATGCTACTTATTCTGTCCAGTTCTTTCTTTGTTATAACCATGCTTGTTTTCTTCACATATTCTTTCCCAGCTCTATCTTGTTCTCTCTAGTGCCCTAGTCTTGTGCACTGATAAATACCCTCCAGTTCCCAACTCACCTTGCCCCGGAAGAGCTTGGCTACCTCCCGGTAAAGATGCATGCTCTCTTCATACTCTGGGGAAGCCTTGTTCATCATCAGAAGAAGGTGAATCTCAACCATGGCGTTAAATAGGCCAAGCACAGTCTGACAAATTGAAATATGGTATGGCAGAGTCAGCAGGAAGGAAGGAAGTACAGTGAGAGAAGGAGGGAAGGAGAGAGAGAAAGTGAGAGGGAATATGAATGATAATCTAATGAATAAGTAGACTAAAACAGACCACAGCAACATAAATGGAACTAGCCTTGAAGATGGCTTCAAAGTTTCTCTATCTGGTTTTGATGCACGTGTAAAAGACCCATTGTTATACTTTCTATAGAGCTGGGCTGAGTATCCTGCTGGAGAGATGGTGGAGTGCGACATCCAGGGTTAAATGAGTCCTGCACTCTGTGGAAGACGGAGTGTAGGGTGCTCAAGTAGTGCTATGAACAATTCACGCAGCCATGGCTATACCAGCCCTCTGGCCACATGAGGGAGCATTCCTGGCAGCAAACTGTCTAGTTCCTGCAGCCCAGAGCAGTGGCCACAGCCTCTCTACAGATGCTAGACCCGAAGCATCCAGCCAGAGCGCCCCTCATGGTTGACCCACAGACATTGCATGAGATAATCACTGTTTACTATTTTAAGCTGCTAACTTTGGGAGCAACCTGTTATGTAGCAATAGACAACTCATATACCAAGAGACATGTTAGGCTTTTTCTTCAGCTCTTTATGTTGCAAGACTAGAGAGACTGAGACACTTCACATTCGACCTTTGACTATATGATTCTAGCATACTTGTTGAATGTTTATTATATGCACAACAGTTTCTGGCTCTTTATATTCCATGATTAATTGAACCTGTAAGGTTCCAGCTTTTCAAATGAGGAAACTGAGGCACAGAGAGAATGCAACTATCACAGTCTTGTAAAGGGTAGACTAGACTAACACTAGGTAGTCAGGTCCCAGGATGCAAACTCTCGATCAGACATAGGCTGTGCAGTGCGACCACGGTCAAAGCCCCATGTCAGCCCATTTAATTCTGAACGTGGTCGGTATGTTCAGTCTGCCCCAGCTCAGCGGGATGCTGAGCTATTTAGAAAACGAGAGCACTGGCGCCTCCTTGCTGATGAGAGCTGGGCCTCACTGTGCAGTCATCAACAGTCTAGATTTGTGGGGCAGCCTTGAGTACTAGAGGAGAGAAAGCGAAACCACGACATCGGTTCCCTTCACTTTCCTGAACCGGCTGCAAAGCCGGGCTAAGAAAATCCCATTACTTCCGGTCCCTCCTTCCGAATACAGAAAGCACTAAGGTAAAATCTGTATAGGCACAGGAAAGGAGAATATGATGGATTACTGATCCCTGGCGCTCAGTACAGCATTATAAGGCTGATGTGGGATTGGAAAGAGATATGTAGGACTCTCCCTGAAGCCATGTCCTGTTCTGTGGAGATCTGACAGCCCCCACAGGCTGCAAGGAGCCATGGCGCAGACAAGGGAAGTCCAGTGGGTCTTTCCCTAAAGATTTCTCCTGAAAGTTTTACATTTCAGATAATAAAAAACTGACTTGTATTTTACTAGATCCTGCTACTTAGAGTGTGCATTTATGGGAACATAATCCTTTTTTTTTTTTTCTTTTTTTTTTAGGTTTTTTGAGACAGGGTCTCGCTTTGTGGTTCAGGCTGGCCCTCAGCTCAGCCTCCAACTCACATCACAATCCTCCTGCCTCTGCCTCCCGAGTGCTGGGATTACAGGCGTGAGCCACCACGCCCGGCACTGTGGTATGTGGTACTGGTTGCTGCTGGGTGTGGGTCTCCACACCCAGTATTGTTA
>PVIR01007578.1:0-21551 GCA_004026965.1 Petromus typicus | reverse complement strand
AATCCTTTTTTTTTTTTGAGACAGGGTTTTGCTTTGTGGTTCAGTTCAGACTGGGCCTGAGCTCTGCCTTGAACTCACAGTAATCCTCCTGCTTCTGCCTCCCAAATCCTGGGATTACAGGTGTGAGCTACCACACCTGCCATTGTGGTATGTGGTACTGATTGCTGATGGGTGAGTCACCATGCCCCACATTGTTGTATGTGGTTACTGAGGATTGAACCCAGGACCTTGCACTTGCAAGGCAGAGGCTGGAACCATTGAGCTAAATCTCTGGCCCTGGAACGTAATTCTTAGGAAGAATCAAGAGATAAGAGTGAAGGTCAAGAACTACAGTTGCCTTAACAGAAAGGATCAAATAGCAGATTTGTTTAATCTTGATAGATATAGCCTAATTTTTCATCTTGAAGCCAAGTCTTGATGTATTTGAAAGTTCATGGCAGGCCAAGTTCATAGGGTATGATTTTCTGCAAGCTTTTGCACCAGCCACAGATGAGAAATAGCTGTAGCAGAAAGGGTCACTGTTCACAGGACAAAAACATCACTAAATTAACAATAAAAGTTAAACTTACTACTCTAAAGAAATCATCAGCTAATTGCCTCTTGATGTAACTTACCATGATTAATAATGTGAAACTTTAAAAAGATACATCATTGTTATGTAAAGGAATGGAGGTCCTTGCCCTGCCTTGGTGGCCCACAGGATTCCAGGACTGGACACCCAGGGTTAGTAAGATCTGTTTTGAGCTCCCTCCAGCTCAGGAGACATAGTGATCAGCACGTCAGTGGTCTAGGCAAAAAATAATGTCTCGATCACAGCCACCAGCATGGAGTGCTCGTATGTGGGCACGTGTACATATGTGGATGTATGTGTGCATGTGCGCAATCTGGTCACAGTGGAAATGGAGCTGTCACTCTGCAGAAATAAAAATGGTGCAAGAAATGGAGAGGAATTTAGTGAACAGAAAAGGCATGTTTTTTGGTTTTTGTTTTTTAAATTGGAAAGCTGTGTGAAGAATAGAGAACCAAGGCAAGCAGGAGACAGTGCAGAGGCCATCTCTGAAGCTGCTAGCCTCACAGCCCTGGGGAAGTGCTGAGCTTTTCTGAGCTCCCATTTCCTCTACTGTACAATAGAAACAGACAAGATAGGCTAATGTGTCAGCAGCCCAGTGTGCGCTTTAAATTATACCTTTGCTGTTTTCTCAATAAATGACCTTGAATGAGGTCACTGGGGTCCCAAGTGTTCTCCTCTATAAAGTGGGCATAATAATTTCCTCTCTTCAACCTAAAACAAGTCAGTGTGTGGGTTAAATGAGAAATGAGTATCCAGGGGCTCTGCCAGTTCTCAAAGTGAATGTCGTGCATGTTCAATACTTTTACCAGAGGATGCACAGCATTGCTGAGCCTCACTAGAAATCAGCACTCCGTCACTCGACGGTCATGTCCAGGAACATAAAAAGCAGGATTAGAAGTTAATTAGGGAAGCTATAGAGTGCTAGTAATCCAGAGATGACCTGGATAGGTGGACCCACACCTTCACCCGTATCGCCCGCAGTGTGCAACATCGGAGGAAGACAGGCCTGGACCAAGAGCTGAGGAACCACAAAGGTTTAGGTGTCTGCTAGTCAAAGAGTGGCTTGCATATGGTCTGAAAGGTACTATACACAAGAAAAAAAGAACAGATGTTTAGAAACTTTTATAGAAAGTGTACAAAGCTCTGACACAGGAATATGTGATCGGTGGGTTTTATTTTCTTTAAAATTTTGTAGTAATTTACTTCGAGTGTATTTTATAAAGGTACAAATCACTGATGTTTTAGAGGGAAGAATGGGCCTTCAATACTGATCATAATCTAGTTCAGTCAGTGGTCTAGAGGACTGAACAGGGCACATTGGCTTTTACTGAGCATGTCCAGGGAGCCTAGGAGGGACCGGTCCCCTTCATTGCAAATCTATTTCTTGTAGTGCGATAAGTCATTGAACTTCCGGTTTCTTTGTTGAGTAGCTACAAGTCCACTAATCTTTTTTTTTTAAATTGAAATCTTTATTGGTACATTACATATACATATCTTGATTGTACTCCACAATGGGGATTTCTACCGGTATAAGACACAACTTAATTCTCATTTTTTCCCATAGCCCTACCCACCCTACCACCCCCCCATATACATAAAATTTGTTTCCTTTCTTTTTTGTTATAATCTCATTATTTTTCCCTCTTCACCCTATTTCACTTTTTGTATTTTCTATTTCACAATATATAACATACAATTCTAGAACTCATTTACATCTTTATTTTCTCATACCAGAGAAAAGATATGATACTTACCTATCTGTGACCTATTTATTTCACTTATGAGGATATCCTCAAAGTATGTCCATTTAAGTAGAAATGATTCACACTTATCATTTTTATGGCAGAGTAATACTCCATTCCGTAGAAGAACCACAGCTTTTTTATCCAGTCTCCAGTTGATGGACATTTGTAAGAAAGGCAATGTAAACAGCATACTAGGTTTCAGTTAAGACAGTTACTATCATTATTGATCGGAGGACCAGTGGTCTGGGAATCGCGGCTGTGACATTACGTGCCCTCCCCAACGTAAGGCCTGGGGCTGGCACCGGGGACTACTGCTTACCATGGGGTTGTATTCGGTCACCAAGTGGAGGCTGTGGGACTTAATGAAGCGACTTAATTTGTGGACATCCATGCTTTCAATGTCTTCACCTTCTATCTTCAGTTGTTCATTATCCACCTAGGAACACACAAGAGGATAAAATTGTGTCTTTTTTCAGTAACTGACAAAAGTTCTTAGATCACCCTGTATGACAGGAATTGAGGAAAGCCCTAAAGACAGGAAAATAAGTGAGGAATGTTCTCTGCCCATGAGGGGATTTCTTTTTTAAGGATTATTTTTCTGTAATGCAATTACTAGTATATTGAATTATGCATTTTTCCAGTGGTTCTGCCTGCTTCAAGTTCCAGCTTTTTTCATTTCTGGCCCACTTTTGAATTGGCTGAGTGAGTACTTCATGTCATTCTTCTTGTCCTCTTTTTGTCTCAGATGTTACACAAGCTTTACCTCTTTTTTTTTTAGAGATTACTGGGATGCCTTACGTAACATATATTTTCCACAATCTAATATTAGTTGGCCTTTCTTGTGGACATTAGGAAATTCAACTGCAGTTCGTTTCTTTTAACTCAGCTCCTTACTCCTACAGGTTTGTTTGGGGTTTTTTTCCCTAAATTGTACAAGACCTTATTATTATTGGCGTGTAGTTAGTCTGCACTTTCAATTACAAATATATTTACAATTTAGCTCCTCTTCATCCCTTCCTGTATTCTGAGATTCTAGCTGGGATTTTTTTTCTTCTCTATGCTTGGAAAACAACCTTGGGTATTTCTGATAGTATAGATTAATTTGTTAAATGACACATTTTCAGAAGAAATAAAAGGAATAAAGATAGGAAAGGAAGAAGTTAAACTGTCATTATTTGCTGATGATATAATGCTCTACACAGAAGATGCCAAATACTCAGCCAAAAGACTGCCAGACTTAATCACTAGTTTCAGTAGAGTAGCTGGATACAAGTACAACACTCAAAAATCAATAGTCTTCCTGTACACAAATAAGAGAATCATAGAGAGAAATTAGTGGAAAAATTATTTTCATGATAGCACATCTAAAAATGAAATATCTAAGAATCAGTCTAACAAAAGAGGTGAAAGACCTCCACTTTCAAAACTGCAACACTCTGAGGAAGGAGATCAAGGAGGACATCAGAAAATGGAAAGACATCCTTTGCTCCTGGGTAGGAAGAACCAGTGTCGGCAAAATGGCCATATTCCCCAAATTGCCATATAGATTGAATGCAATTCTTTTCTTTTTTTGAGACAGGGTCTCACTTTGTAGTTCAGGCTGGCCCTGAGCTCAGCCTCCAACTCACATCACAGCAATCCTCCTGCCTCTGCCTCCCGAGTGCTGGGATTACAGGCGTGAGCCACCACGCCCGGCACTGTGGTATGTAGTACTGATTGCTGCTGGGGTGAGTCTCCATGCCCAGTATTGTATGTGGATACTGGGGATGGAACCTGGGCCCTTGCGCTTGCAAGACAGGTGCCGGAACTACTGAGCTAAATCCCCGGCCTTACTTTTATTTTTTTAACCAAGAAATGAACTTGAGACCTGTGCTTGCGAGGTAAGCACTAAGAAGCACTAAGCTACATTCCCAGCTCACAAATATCTACTTTTGTGTGTGCTCACTTATTTCCCTACACATCCTTATTGATTTGGGATGAAAGTGATGATAAAATCAGGAAAGGATACTGCCTAGGACTTTCTCTTGCTTTTATATTTATTTCACAAGCTTCCTGTACTACAACTTAGTGAATTTCAAAACAGTTATATATGCAAAGGGATTTCACAATTTAAGATATTTTGTGGTTTGGGTGCTTTTATTTCATCACATTTCTGTTTTAGAAATACAAATATTTTCTGAGCCTTAGCTTTTATTTCATAAATTTAAATTGTACAAAACAATCCTAAAATCAAAACCACCATCTAAGCAAACCTTAGCACTTGTGTGTCTCACTGCCCAAAATACATCCGATGCATCATTTATTACAGAAACTCCTTCCTCCACCGAGGGTGTTTGACTCCTTTGTCAAAGAGGAGACACCTGAGGGTGTCTGGAGTTGTTTCTGCATCTTCTAATCTACTCCACTGATCCTCAGGTCTGTTACTTTGCCAGTACCATGCTGTTTTTATCATAGTGGCTTTATAGCATAGTTTCAACTTGGGGACTGTGATACCTCCTGCCATGTCCTTGTTGCCTACAATTGCTTCTGCTCTTCTAGGTCTCTGATTCCACATGAACTTTTGGAATATTTTCTCTAGTTCTGTGAAATATGCTGCTGGGATTTTAATTAGAATTTGCATTCAAGGTCCGGGGAGTTAGCTCAATGGTTCCAGCGCCTGTCTTGCAAGCACAAGGGCCCAGGTTCAATCCCCAGATAACCACATACAATACTGGGCATGGAGACTCACGCCCAGCAGCAATCAGCACCACATACCACAGTGCCGGGCGTGGTGGCTCACGCCTGTAATCCCAGCGCTCGGGAGGCAGAGGCAGGAGGATTGCTGTGATGTGAGTCTGAGGCTGTGAGGCTGAGCTCAGGGCCAGCCTGACTGCAAAGCGAGACCCTGTCTCAAAAACAATACAAAACAAAAACAAAAAAAGCCAACAAAACAAAAAAATGAAAATAAAAAAGTAGATATTTTGGCTCTTCGCGATACATCTCCCTCGTGCTTTAGGCTTTGCTATTGCAACTGCCCAAATCATCACTCTTACAATCACACACAGGGCCTGTCGAAGGTCAAATATGTCTAAGTACTTCCTGATTATTTTTCTATGAACTGTCAGGCCTGGAGCCTGTGGCTCAGCTGTTTGCGCTGTGCAGGGGGCCAGGCTGCCCCTCCTTCTCCTCCCTTTCCGGGAAACCCCTCGCTCGCACTTCCCACAACAGGGAGAGCGGAAAGTGCCAGGGAGTCCGTGTGTTTCTGCGCTCGGAGTAGGAGGGGCTGAGGCTGGGAAGCCGCGATAACAACCCCTAAGCTGCAAAAGAGCTTTAATAACAGCCGCCCTGCTGTGGTCTCTCCCACTCGATGTGCTTTCCTTTCATGAAATACACCCGATTATTTCAATATTCTTTAAATAAATAAATTCTAAAATGTTTATGTGTGGGGTTCCTGGAAGCAGCATTTGAACAGGAAATCTGCTTTCTGTGAAGAGAATTCTTTGCATAAGGCACTGGAAAGAAAATCTGACCCCGAAACCACTAGTTGGGAACATTTTTTAAAAATACACTTTTTGAGTATTTGGCAAGAATTATGTTAAAATATCCCGTTATTTTTCCAGACAAGGAAAGAGACATTAGACAAAAAAAAAAAAGAAGTAGTAACAGTAAATTGGAAGATTGCCATATTATAGTTCCCACAGAGCTATGTGAAGTGGATTGTTTTGTTTTTGATAGTCTATCACACCAAGACCCTTAACCAATCCCCTTCTGTCTTTTATCGTGTGAACACTATTTGGTTGAATTCTTATTGATTTCTCTAACACTTCAGCTTTTGATAAAACATGTTAAAAATCATGTTAGTTTTTATTATGGTTCTTTTTCCCCCCATTTTTAAGTTAGTACTGTTTATGTTTGCAGTACGTAGCAACTACATTGACTATGGGGAGCTGATAACAATGTAGATAACACATCTCAATTCTTTAGTTATGACAGTACATATCTTGTAGAGTTCAGAAATGTCATTTGCTAAACAATTGCCTTCATGTCCCAGGCTTTGTTTTTAAAAGTTGATCAGCTTACTGCATATTTGATAAAGGATTTAGGAAATAAACATTTTAGTAATTGGATATATATTGCTTATTTTTGTTCCTTAGCAGTTTGTTTTTATACAGAAGTTCCTTCCGGTTCTCTTTGTCTTGTAAGTGCATTTCTTATAATAGGCACCCAATAAATAACTGTGAAAGAAATAAACAGTGACTTATGTTTCCACTGCTGTCCCATTGTGTCAAAGTTAGGCTGAGCTAATTATATTGTAAGTGACTGAGAAGGCCAAATGGGGCAAACAGTCAAAAAAGACTTGGAATTCCATGTGAGGAGAGATTCATATTCATTCTCCCCGGGGATTACAATCCTCTTAGGGCAATAACATGAGCTCTATGAGAGAATACAGCAGTGAGGTCCACTCTGCTGTCATACCCAGGGACAACCATGCCCTCCACAAAGTATGTTTGTTCCCTGTATTTTATTTTAAATCTTCCTGAAAACATTTGTGTAAGGCTTCAGTATTTTTGGAGAGTGATAACTTTCATAAATACAGCTTTTTTTTTTTTTTTTTTTTTTTGAGACAGGGTCTCGCTTTTAGTTTTATAGTTCAGGCTGGCCCTTAGCTCAGCCTCGAACTCACAGCAATCCTCCTGCCTCTGCCTCCCAAGTGCTGGGATTACAGGTGTGAGCCACCACATCCACCCGGCATTGTTATATGTGGTAACCGGGGCTGGAACTTGAGCCCTTGTGCTTACAAGGCAGGTGCCAGAACCACTGAGCTAAATCCCCGGCCCATGAATACAGCTTTTGATAGCCTTTTATTTTTTCACCAGTTCAAGCATCCATTAATACTGTCATTACTTTTTCAATGAATGATTATTTCAGCTTATCTCTAAATATGTTTTTACAGTTACAAATCTCATAAGTCTAAGTTTTGAAATTTCTTTATCAAAATATATAGGGCTTTCATTAAATCTTGAGATATAATCCCAGGACTTGATCAATTAATGTCAAAGGAGGTAAGGGAAATGGCTGAGGGGATAGTGGTTTAAAAGAAAAAAGCCTGATTAGAGCAAAGGACATTAAAGCAGGTGGAACTAGTGTAGGAACCAAGGTGTTCTTTAGGAGTAAGTCCTTTAGAAAGACACTCAAAGACAAAAGAAAAGCTATATGTGGAGGTCAGTAGTGCTGGGTGTGCAATCAGACTTCGGTTACACAGTAGTTATAAAACCGGGCAGCTAGAGTGATCTCATGGCACATCATTTTCTTTATTAAAAGTGCAGAGATAGTAATAATTTCATCAGATTCTTGTGGGAACTATAATAGTATGTACCATAAATTAGGTAACTGCGTGTGCGCGCGCACACACACACACACACACACACACACCAAATTATGGGTCTAAGATGAAAGAATACACCAGAAAATTTGCAATAAGTTCATGTTTCCCTATCAAAATAGTACAGTATTGGTTGGTATACCCTTTTTGAAAGGAAAGTTAATCTAAATCCTTGAATAATAACCCTATTAAAATATGTTGTAAGCTTTCGAAAGTGTAAACTGAGAAAAAAATGTTTATCTAAAGCTGGCATGAACTAACCTGAGGCTCACCCAACCCTGCCAATGAAGTGGTCCAGGAACCAGGGTGTTTGCTTTTTGGTGTGGCACGTAAACAGACTTGTCCACCAAGGTCCCAGAAGTTCACTCAGAGAAGCTCTGTCACTGGCTGTAAATAAGGAACAGATGCTGGAAGAGGTGTAAAGAGCTCTGAGAATAAATCATAAACTGAATGAATGTTCCCATTAGAGATGGTTAAGCCTGTGGAAACACTAGAAGCAACATCTTCTCCATATGCATAACTTGCTAGTACTAAGATTTTTAAATCAATCTTCAGACAGCTGAGAAGGAAGTACCTGTGATGATATCACCGATGAAGAATTTGGACTGATGGATAACTCCGTGTGGTTCAACAGAAACACGAAAAGCATTAGTTGGACCTTCCTTGTCTGTCCTAGAACAACATTTCATAGACAGGCTTGATTTAATCCTAATGCTCAACAACGAAAATGCAGACCAGCACTCCTGTGCGGTGGGGAATAACTGCTGAACGGTGCCCTCGCACCCTCAGACAGGTTTGGGGGGATGAGCTTAGTTTCTGAAGTATATTCTGTGTTGCCTTCTAGGAGCCAATATCACAGACCCATGGATTACAAAGATGGATAAGCTGTGGTTTATCTTGATTGCTCATAGTCTACAGGAGTGATAGGTGAGACACGCATAAATATGTACACTATAAAGTGGAAAATGAAAAGAGATGTGGAAGTACAGAGGGATGCTTAGAACCATTTGGGGGAGTCCAGTGAAATATTCTGGGGGGTAAGATGCCTTGAATAATTAACTGAAATACACATGAGAAGGTAGCTGCGTAAGGCTGGGTAGCAAGGGGTCTTAGCAGGTACTACTGGTGTTCTAAGCAAAAGGAAGAGCTTGGGAAAGTCATGGAACTGGATGGTGACAATGTCATAATTGCTTATTTAGAGTGTAAAGCTCAGGAAGAAGCTGTCTGGAAAGACACTAGAGAATCAGTAGTGACTAGGTCCTGATTGACTGTATGGGAGGTTGTCTCTTATTTTTGTTTTTTTTTAAATCTTGTAGGTAATGGGAAATGTTGAAGAAGTTAGAAAGAGAAATGTCGTGGCCAAATTTATATCTTAAGGACATGACAGGATATCAGTGTAGAACATGGATCTGAAATAGTAAAAGGAAATCAGCTAAGAAGCAATCAGAATTGCTTATGCTGCGAATGCTAAGAGCTTAAATGGGGGATGAAGAAAGATTCAAGATGGTAGACATAACTGGCACAAATGAAAGATGGAGCCATTCAATAGCCATTCAATAAAACAGTGAACAGTACATTAGTGGAGGTCTGATCCAGCAGGTGCAGACAATAAATTCGGGTCTGAACAAGCTAAGAGTGCTTCTGATGGCAGAAAAATGGTTATATCCAGTAAACATGCAAATCTTTAGAGATCGAGGCTATGATAAAACATTCTTTTGTTTTTCTTTTTGACAGAGTCCCACTTGGTAGTTCGGGCTGGCCCTGAGCTCAGTATGTAGCCCAGGCCAGCCTCGAATTCACAGTAATCCTGGAATCATAGGCGTGAGTCACCACGCCTGGCTATGATAAAATATTCGAAAACCTTAACAAACACATGATAGTCAAACAGGAGACACAGTCAAATATTGCTCAAAGACAACACGTTCACTCGTGAATTGATTCATTCACATAGTTATTCTCCACACAGCCTTTGTTAGGACTGGCTGCCGGTGTGAAAAGCAGTTTGGATGAGAAATAAAGAGAAAGAATGAAAGCAATGGTGAGTAAAGGTCATTCAGTCCGGAAACCTTAAAATCGATCCCCGGCCCCTTTCCTCACCCTCAGGATACTCGTGCCATTACTTGAAGAGCCCATCGGGAATCACAGACACGCCGGTGATCTCTGTGTCTGCCCACGTTATCAACATATACAGATGGCGCGGCTTTAAAATTTATCCTCGTGAAGGGGAATGGGGAGGAGATAGGGAGAAGCCAAGAAGGGAAAGAAAAAATTTGAGGGTAAAAAGGAAAAAATAAAAACAAAGCTTATGTATGTCAGCGTAGAACAGTGGAAGGCAGGGCAAGGGAATGGGAAAAATAAGATGGGAAGATAGATCGTGTACAGGTGCAAAGTCTCAATGACAAATGGGGTCATACTGTATACGTAAATGTACCAATAGGCCCAATTAAAAATTAAAATTTATCTCCATCCTATAATCTTGATGTCTAGTCATCTAATTTATCTAATTACCTAACCTAGATCTGGCTTTTCTTCATTTCTATTGCTACCTCTTCACTATATACCCTTAATATATTTTATATGGTTTATGTTGTCTGTCTTACAAAATATCTTTTCTGGTCCTTTTGTTCACTAATCCATCCTGCTCATTATTTCCAACATAACCTGCTAAAATCCATTCCTTTTTTTTTTTTTTGAGACAGGGTCTTGCTTTGTGGTTCAGGCTGGCCCTGAGCTCAGCCTCAGACTCACATCACAGCAATCCTCCTGCCTCTGCCTCCCGAGTACTGGGATGACAGGCGTGAGCCACCACGCCCGGCACTGTGGTATGTGGTACTGATCGCTGGTGCGAGTGAGTCTCCACGCCCGGCATTGTTGTATGTGGTTACCGGGGATTGAACTTGGGTCCTTGCACTTGTAAGACAGGCGCTAGAACCGACCCCCCAAAACCCATTCTTGCTCCCATTACTTCCCTCTTTAAAGGGTTAGGGTCCTTCCCAGTACCAGTTGCGTTAAGTAGGAGCCCATGAGGATCTCATCACACCTTTTAGTCATATATTCCTTTTCCCCTGACACATGAGCCAAATTAGCCTGTAATTCTAACTAACTTTAAATTCCACCCCCCTCCATGAATTATCCTTCACAATGTTCAATTTTTTTTTTTAACTTTCAACTTCACCAGTCTCCTCCATATTTCCCCACATTTTCTTTTGACTTCGGTAATACTTTCTTGACAGAGACACTATTTGTATTATAGATGCCTGTATATTATATACACAATCTCTACAATACTCTGACATCTATGAGAGCAGAGATACTTAAAGTATTTGCATATAAGTATCTTGCGCAGAACCGATAGGAGTTGTCTAACACATGTTTCATCAACATAAGTCGACTCCCTCGAATATAAAAATATAGAACTGTGGAGCTTAAAATGGCCTGAGAGATGAGATGGTCTACCCTTTTAGAGATGAAGGAGTTGAAGTTAAAACATGCTAGTGACCCGCTCAGAATCTCAGGGCCGATCAGGCAGTGCTAGGAGCCGCGCCTCCCGCTCCTTCCCAGCCTTCACCACAAGCCTCGGTCAGCTCCTCGTTCTTGTCAACACTGTCCCTCAACTTGGCACCGGCCTCAGTGGCAAAGACATAAAGTTCTTTCCAGTCATGCGAAGGTAAGAGGTCACCGTCGAACGGAAAACAGAGAGAAGCCTCACGTTTCCCACCCAACGTACCAGGCGAAAGAGGGAGATGGCGTTCCCGGAGATGTTGTAGTGGCTCAGAACCTCGGAGTCATTGGCGATCCCAAAGGACACATCTGGGAATTCCTGCACCATGCTGCGGAATACAGACACTACCGGGGTTTCCAGGTCCTGGCAACGAGAGAGGGGAAGAGAAAAGCACGGAGGGGAGAGGCAGAGCTAGGGAAGGGACATATATGGACGCACACCAGAAATCGCAGATTTGATTTAGCAGGTAGTAGAACAATATTTACTCTGAAGAATGCAGGCTAAATCTGCAGGGCGTGTTTGAATTTCTCAAGCTGTGGCGTTACGAGGGTGTCACCAACACTGCAGCTGCCTGATCCTAGCTCACGAAGTTTACTAGTCTTTGAGAGAGGCCCCTTCAGTGTGGCTTCCTGCGCACCGGCATCCATCTGGCTGCTCTCACAGGACAGCTTCCTGTGGCAACTGCACGCTACATGAACATATCCTTCCCTGCCTCTCCCTGGGCTTCCTGTGAAGGCAGGAAGGAGGGTGGCCTGCCTTGCATCTGGGCTCAGGCGGGGGACGCCGCTACCTTGCTCTTCTCAAAGGCTGAGTGCCTTAGAGCCCAGGCGCCTCTGTGCAGCGGAGCTTCCGCCTTGCTTTGGACTTGGCTTTTCCAATGGTGTCGCTCGAGAGTTCAATGGTGACACCTGCTGGCCGTTTAAGTTACTGCACACTTCTCTTCCACCCAGTCTCTCTGAGACGCCCCTTTCATGGATAGCTCAGGTCTCTGATCACTGAAAATGCGCCCCTCTTTTTCCCCTCTAGCTTCCTGTCATTGCACCTGTTGGCAGCTGTGGACCCGGAGTCAGCAGAGTGACTGCAAGTTGGAATCAGTGACGAGGAGTAGACAAGAGGTGTGCGGTGCAAGCAGGGCCTCGGTCCGCTGGGAGAATTACCAGAGAAGGAGGAGAACGCTGGGAGGAAGCGTCTCCTTCATGTTGCCCTGGCCAGTCAGGCAGATTGGGTTAACACCTCCAACATAGAAAAGATCACTGTTCAAAGAAACATTTCAGAAAAGGCAAAGGCACGAAGCAGGGGCTGGGGACTACTTATTTGGGGAAAGGTTTTAGGGACAATTATTAACTAGTGCGTGTAGGTTTTGACACAGAATATAAAAAGCGTTATCTGGATCGTAAAATATTGGTTGATTCTGGTTCCTGCTTCTTCACAGGGTGTTAGGGGAGTAGAGATGATGTCCGTGTAGGATGATGGCAGTGTTTGATGAAAGATTTATTTCTGAAAATCTCTGTTGGCTTCAAAGCATCTGCAGATAAGGAGGTAGAGGCAGGAGGCCCGGAGCTCCTGCAGCAAATATGCCAAAGACAGAATGAAGAGAACAGGATACTTTGAGGTCAAGGAGTTTCAAGTGATGAACCCAGAGCCACCTTGCTGCTAGTGCAGCACCATCTGGAGAGCAGGACACAAAGATGGCCTCCCTGAGGTAGGGCACGTGTGGCTTGAGGAGGCATAGCCCGCAGGACATCGGACTGACCTGGAAGAAGCCTACGATGGCCACCTCGACCGCAGCGATGAATTCCACTGCAGCCTGGACGTCCGTGAGCCACACCGGCTCCTGGGCCGCACCGGGGCCATCTGGACAGAGCGAAGGGGGTTATCAGGGCACCGAGTAGAGGAGCAGCCACTTTAAATACTGAGGGCGTCTCATGTGCCTTTTCTCTCCATACTAGACCCAAGGATGTCATTACTTCTGGGGGTGCTGTTCCAAGGCCTTATGGGTATTCTTTTTGTTAGCATATGGAAAGTGACCTCCCCCCATTGTCTCTCTCTGAAAGACCTCTCTTCAAAGTGGCCTGCTTCTTTAGCATTTCCTAGCAAACGGTCCAGGTTTGGAAGGAAAGTACTCCGAATATTATCATATTCTCCTCTCTTCTCCTAACAAAACTTTCATTGTATGATCCGCACACACTTTTTTTCCCCTTTACCTGTGGGTTCTTCAGCCTCTGTGGCAACTTCTGGGGCCAGTGCACAGGTGAGAAGAAAGAAGAAAAATGAGTATCTGAATCGAGTGGCTGCCATTGTCTTTTCTCCGGAGCAGCTCTGGACTTCTGTGCTTTGCAGTGTGGACTCAGGGCGCCACACTCAGTAGTTACCTGGTTGTGGGGATATTAGTGCTGTGGGAACTTCACAGCTGGCTCTAGGGGGGAAAGTTTGCCTTCTGAGATAAAAACACAGCATAGTAACAGGACCTCAGAACATAGCCAATCAAAAAGAAGTCAGAAGAATCCACTTAAATGGGAAAAACGTACGCTATACCTGGTACTGAATTATGCACCAGGAATACAAGGATAATTGTGATCTGATATGGCTGTTCACAGTTTGGCTTGCTGCTGGGAAAGATAGATGTATAAACCAGCTATTTAAACATAAGAGGAAAAGGGAGAAGGCTCTGCAAAATCCGTAGGGTGATTGAATTTTACCCTCGCGTCTGTAAGATTTTGCCAAATGACAATACGGGGAAGCAAAGCACAAGAAGGCAAACACAGCATGTGAGAGAATAGCTCCTCACTGACAATTATGGAGAGGGAGGGAGTGAGCAGCTGGGCAGGGAGCTACACTCGGCCCAGCTCGGAAGGACCTCTGTATGTCAAACGAAGCGTGGGAGCACCAGCCTCAATCTGTTGGTGAAGACAGCCAGCAGAGAGACAAGTTTGATTTGACCACAAGTGACTGTGGAATGCAAGACAGCATTCCACAGGGCAGGAGAGGTAGGTCTCAAGGTTAGGAGGAGCTGCTGTAGGAAAAGAGTATGAAAGAAACACAATTTAGACTTTCACTATGTGTATTCCAAATATTGTCCCTCACATACACCCATCTGCTACCACGCAATACTGTGGGCCCCGCTTGATCCCCACCTGAGAACTTGCACTTGGAGTCATCTGGTTAGCACATTTATTTGAATAAAGGAAACAGAAGTGAGATATTGCTCAGAACATTCAGTTCTTTTATTCTTACTCTCTTGTGTTGTTTACAGTGTCTCCCACAAAAGAAGAACCCCAATTGGTAGGACATATTACAAGGGAGTCATCGAACCAGCAGCAACCACAGAGGGACCCAGGGCTGGAACGAGCGACTCAGCCTGACAGAAGAACTGACAGTGTGAGTTTGGCTCCTAGTTGGTCAGATGGGGACCAGAGATGGAGAACTTGGGGGTGGGGCTCCGGCTGGGGCTCTGAGGGAGCAGGCAGGGGTGAAGCCTCATGTACCCTCCAGAGACTGTTTTGAGAGACAGGAGGATAGGATGCATCAATGAGGAAATGTGGGGGACCCAGCTGTGACAGGGACGAGGGAGGAATGAGGGACGGGAGGACGGGCATGGCTGGGGATTCTCCCGGGTGGGGAGGCTCCAGGGGAGAACGGGCAGATGTGCTCATTCGGTCCAGTCCTTCTTAATGGACAGGTTCCACTCCCAGGTGAGGTGGTCGTGCTTGTCGTCGTCGGTGAAGAAGGACTTGTTGTGGTAGGTGCCTCTGGCCAGCATTCCCTTGGGAGCCTCCTCCACCGGAGTAAGGAACTCGTACTCCTCCGGTCGAGGCCCGTAGCTGCCAACCATGAATGTTGCTTTATCCACTAGGAGGAAGGAGAAGTTCATTAGGGTAACAGTCTGGCAATGGAAAAACACACACTGCAAGCTGGAGAATGTGGAGCGTGGCTCACAGCAGTGAAAATCAGGGCAATAGTTTCCAAGCTTGGCTGAACATCACATACTGAGGCATTTTCGGTTTAATAATCTTTTAGAGTGCTTTCTGTTTTTAAGGACTAGGGAGCTGTACCACTGAAATGTATTGCCATCTTTTTTTGGAAAATTTTTATTTTGAGATATATTGTTCATGTTCGTCTTGAACTTGGGATCCTCCTGACTCAGCCTCTTGAATAGCTGCGATTTCAATGATACATCATGGTGCTGGGCTTGGAGTGACTTTTCATAATAGTTTCTTTTGCCCTCCTCCCAAAGGCTATGGGTCAGTAGCCTGTTTTAGGTCCCAAGGACTGGCTATGACCCATTATTTCTCTGAGGCTAGGGGAAGACAGCCTCACCAGCCAGAAAGAATGCAGAGTGTTGCCTTCAACTTTCCTCCTCTCGTTATTCCCTGGTCAAATCAGTGAAAGAAATCTAAAGGCAGGTTCCCAAGACATGTCAAAAATAATTGCAGAATAAATAATGTTCCATTATTTCTTTTAACTCACTAGCTTTTCTCAATCCTGGAAAGAGTATTTTTTTCCCACTATTTCTTTGTTAGGGAGTTGAACACTCCTTCCCTAGGCTATCCTGAGTGCACATATCACCTGGCCCATCTTTCTTCCCTTAGATTTATCAGACATCTTTTATTTCATTTAAACTTATCTCATTACTCTTTCTGTATATGAGCATTATGATTCAATTCCAGAAGCTAAACGTAAAGGTTAATGGCTGAATTTTATCTAAAGTAGATATCCTGAAAGTTGCCCTTGCTGAAAATGTCTGGGTCCGTGGTATAAGGGTTCGTAGGGTGAGTTTTCACAGCTTCGACAGGGTTCTTATAAGAGCCTATGACTCAGCTTTTTTTTGTGGTACTGAGGATCAAATTAGCTAGGCCTGATCTCAGTTAAGTCCCGGCAATTTTAATAGCTAGCTCTGAAGTTTCCATGAGAAGTAGTTTGGGACAGTGGAAAGGGTGGGACTCCTTACCTTTCAGCCCAGTCCGATAGGTGTGCTGAACATATTTCAGGCCTGACACGATGTCCTTGTTTACCTGTACGTGGGAATGACCAAAGCAATTTATATTCAAGACAGTCTTCGTCTTCCTCATCTTTCATGTCAATCCTGCAAGCCACAGCTTCACTGAGGTTGAATGGTTTAAAGATTTAATCAGAACATATTTTCCTCTAATCATTTACGGTAGTGGAGAGGCCGAAATTCAAGACATCATAAGACTCAACCTTGCCAGTACAGTTTTAATCACTGAACACTTTTTTTTTATTTGTTTGTTTGAGATGAGAGAGGAGCTGTTAATTAAACATTGTCTTAATAGTCATCGTCAGATTTCTCTATGCTTCATGGTCCAAAGAATAGGCATAAACTTCCCATCCATAACACTACCAGCCAAAAAATAACCTTGCCTCAGGAAAGGTTATAAAAACACCAGTGAAAAATATTACGTAAACACCTGAAAACCATAACCTCAGAAACGATCCACCTAGCATATGAAAAACAAACATGGAGAAAAGTCATAGTGGAAAATTAGCTCTGGAAGATGGTTGTGTCCTCTGTAGAACTGAGAATAAAGTTCAGAGGTAACGTGATGGGCGGTGTGAAAACATCCTCCCCCATCGACAATATATATGTCATGGATAAACCCACTTGCCTCCCACAAGCTGTTTGGATGCCTATCATTGTCACACACTGTCTGAGATATTACTGTTTCCCAAGACTTTCAAAGAAAATTCACAAGAAGGAAAGTGTAGACAGCCATGTACTTTGTCCTTCCATGACTCATTTTACCTGAGTCCCAGCTGGGCTGTCTGTTAATTTTGTAGAGCAGTCATGTCTATACAAATAAACTGAAGTAGACACTGAGTCATTAGCCGGAGAGCTTGGGTAACTTTAGCAATATGGCCGGGGATTTAGCTCAGTGGTTCTGGCGTCTGTCTTGCAAACGCAAGGGCCGGGTTCGATCTCCCATAACCACATACAATACTGGGTGTGGAGACTCACACCCACCAGCAATTAGTACCACAGACCATAGTACTGGGCGTGGTGGCTCACACCTGGAATCCCAGCACTCGGGAGGCAGAGGCAGGAGGATTGCTGTGATGTGAGTATGAGGCTGAGCTCAGGGCCAGCCTGAACCACAAAGCGAGACACCTGTCTCAAAAAAATTTTTAAATAAAAATAAAAGTTGGTCTGGGGATTTAGCTCAGTGGTTTCGGCACCTGTCTTGCAAGCTCAAGGGCACGGGTTCAATCCCCAGTAACCACATACAATACTGGGTGTGGAGACTCATGCCCAGCAGCAATCAGTACCACATACCACAGTGCCGGGCGTGGTGGCTCACGCCTGTCATCCCAGCACTCGGGAGGCAGAAGCAGGAGGATTGCTGTGATGTGAGTTTGGGGGTGAGCTCAGGGCCAGCCTGAACCACAAAGCGAGATCCTGTCTTAAAAAAAAAAGGAGAAGTCAGGAACTCTCAAATATGTTTTCTCCAACACAATTACGCCCCCTTCTGGCTCATTTTATGTGTTGGATGCAGTAGTGAAACCATTCACCAGAACTATCCTTTGCTCAGTTCATGGTAAGACGGCAGTCAGGAAGACCCTCAGACTAGATTCTACACTTTCTAATCAATATAAACCTATCAGAGCTGATAGAAGGAAAATGGCTTCATTAGAAGGAATGGAATAAAGTGAAGCCCAATCTTTCTAATTACTTTGACTTGCAGGTCTAGCTCTAAAAATGAATGTTTTCTAAAAGTCTTCAGCTTATCCCTTAGGTTAGTGGGAGGTGACTTGAGGAAGGCGAGGCAAGGGGTAACAGTAAGGCCTTCAAAACAGTCAGCTGTCTGAGCATTGCCCCGTGGAAGAGTCATTACGTACAAATACATTCCAAATGAGTAAAGTATGAATGTTCACAGTGTCCTTTTCTTCTACCCTCACCCCGTTCCCCATTGTGTCTCCTACCTTCCACAGAAGAAAGAAGTCTCAGTGAGCTGTGGAAGTCAGTGGCACTACCTGCACTTGGGAGGCAGAGGAAAAGGGAGGGAGAAACTAAAAGGACTATGTAGGCCTGGTGCGCAGAATGTTGTGAAGTTGAGCAAGAGAAGAAGAACATTAAGAACCACTCACAGGATTTTAGGAGGCATTACCAGCACTGTATGTGTAGATTTCCTTGGATTTCTTTTTTTTTTTTTTTTAGGTTTTTTTGAGACAGGGTCTCACTTTGTAGTTCAGGCTGGGCCTGAGCTCAGCCTCAAACTCACATCACAGCAATCCTCCTGCCTCTGCCTCCTGAGTTACTGGGATTATAGGCGTGAGCCACCACGCCCGGCACTGTGGTATGTGGTGCTGATTGCTGCTGGGTATGAGTCTCCACGCCCAGTATTGTATGTGGTTACCGGGGATCGAACCCAGGTCCTTGCACTTGCAAGACAGGTGTCAGAATCACTGAGCTAAATCCCCAGCCTCCTATTTCCTTGGATTTTATTCAACAGACATCAGTATAGATGTTTGTTCCTCCTGATCGCAGTTCCTTTCTGGGCAGGCCCAGAACTGCCTGATAGTTGTTCAAGTTTAATAAGGTTCACATGACACTGTGTTTCTCCTGCTAGTATGGAGGGCAAACCTCGGAAATGGATGGGATTTGAAAGTCCCTTTCGGCGCCCGGAAACAGTTCTGATCAGCAGAGACTCACACCACTGCGTCTCTAGACCTTCCCTTCTCATCTTAATCGCATTGAAATCTCTCTGTCATATTTCATTTGATAAAACTGGGTTCTTAAACTGACCATGCAATTCCATATATATAGTTAAAAATGAGCCAATGTAGAGATCTTTGAGTAAAGTGCTTTACCAAAGCCCTAGGTGCTCTAGTAATAAATAATAGGACAGGGAACCAAGTGACCTCTAGTTTGGTGCCAATTATGGACCAGATGTTAACAAATATTTCCAGAACGAAATTATTTTGAGGTACGTTTGCATGTGGTGGGAAGTGGTCTCGATCCACCCTGAATCATATCCTGCACCCAGGACAAAGCAGGCACGGTGTGCAAATAGAGCAGACAGGGCTCACTCAGGGGAGCCCAGCCCCAGGAGTGGGAAAGAGGGCAGCCAAAGCAAACACAGACCAAGATGGGCAAACAGTGCATTTTTCTTTTTTTTGCAAACAGTGCATTTGAGACTTATTTGTTTTCAGAGTCAAGGTTAGATTCCTTGTGATTGTTGCCATCATTGCAATGTATGCCTGGTCTCCAGAAGTCAGCTTATTTCTTTGGTCTTATTCTCACCTGCTCCACAATTTTAATTGTAGTTTCCAGTATTTTAGCAACAACTGCATTATGATCTACTTCCTCTTTATAAGCAAGTTCATTTATTGATCCATTTATCAATATAGAGGCAATACACATCTTAGGGGAAATATTGGAGAGAAGGGATACATAATTCCATCCTGCACAGTGTGTGGAATTTGTGTCAGGAAGAAACGTCACATGTGCTACCACTCACACTCCTGTGTATCTTGTGGATGTGAACTCCAGGAGTTCCTAGTCAGAGGGACAGTGGCTGGGAGAGGTGAAGCAAGGGAAGGTTTCAAGAGGTGGAAATGCTAGGTGGGGACAGGACAGACCAGGTTGAAACCTGGGGCTGAGGAAGACGAACAACAAGTCTACCGGCATGAGAATGTGTGGCACCCATTCGGACTCAAAGTACCCCAGGACAGATACTTACCTTGAAGTTAATTTTAACTCTGTATTCAATACCTTCCTTTAGCACAAAATTTTCTTTTTTGAGAGATTCAAGGTCCCCTGTAGAAGAGGATTTGGAAAGAATTTAGTTTTCAAAAGCAGCTGTAGAAAGAGATGAATGAAGTATCAGCTCTAGCTAGTTGTCAGCACTTTGATTCTAAAAGTATTTGAGATTCATTCCTGTGCATGCACGTGTGTAACACTGGAGCTCATTCAGGGGTGTGTGTGTGTGTGTGTGTGTGTGTGTGTGTGTGTGTGTGTATGAGCTTTGCATTGTGTGTAGCTACACAAACACCATTCTACCTCTGGAATTCAGCTCAGCAGCGTCTTCAGGACAGAGACCTAAATTTGGGTTTTCTCTTCTGGGAAGGGGCAGAGGGACCACACTTTTCCTGGGCCCTTCTCAACAGACTTCCTCAGAGCGCTCAGATTTTGTGTTGCAAACTGACAGTTGCACCTGGTAACATTGCGCAGTTTGGCACAGGAAGAGGTCTGGGTCCTGCTGACAGAGTACGCCTCTCGGGGGCGAGGCCGACCTGGGCTTGTGAATGGCTGCGTGTGTCTGTGCTCACTGGGCTTGCACAGGAAGCACTCTTCGCAGCTTCGGTTTCCTCCCTCTGATAAAAGCCCCATATAAGGGAAAGAGGGAACATGTACTGTGCCAGGGAAGTTCCCTGTTGCTAAATCTGCTGCCCTACAAGGGTGCTTTGCAGAGCCTCACCAAAGTGCAGTATTTGAATTTAGAAATGAAGTTTTTTTCTGCCAACGACCTGCCTTTGATAGCTCCATCTCCTGGCCTCGTGTCTCTTTCACGTCCTTTACTCCTATTCATCTCTGCCTTAACAATCAATCACCTTTCCAATCTTCCTCCATCTCCTTAAGACATAAAAATCAGGAAAGGCCCAAGCCCTTAGGCACAAGATGAGAGAAAATGACATCTTTCCTGACACACCTTTCGTAGGGAAATGTGCTTATGTACTAAGAAATAGCTTTAGGTTTAGACATAGTGGACTTTCTAGCATTATTCTGGAAGTTGTTTCTCTCCTTTAGGTAAGATTTGTAGCTGTGGGGCCGGGGAGTTAGCTCAGTGGTTCCGGCGCCACCTGTCTTGCAAGCGCAAGGACCCGGGTTCGATTCCCCAGTAACCACATAACAATACTGGATGTGGAGACCCACACCCAGCAGCAATCAGGACCACATACCACAGTGCCGGGTGTGGTGGCTCACGCCTGTAATCCCAGCACTCGGGAGGCAGAGGCAGGAGGATTGCTGTGATGTGAGTTTGGGGGTGAGCTCAGGGCCAGCCTGAACCACAAAGTGAGACCCTGTCTCAAAAAACCTTAAAAAAAAAAAAAAAAAAAAAAAAAAAAAAAAAAAAAATGATTTGTAGCTGATAAGAGATTGGTACTTTCTCTGGTGCTGAGATGATGACACAGTGTCAGAACACACGGCTTTCTTCTTTATATTTCCATCTACAGTCTTCCATGCATGAACTGTGACTTTCTGCTATTATGTGAAAACAAAGATCTGAAGTAAAAATGATACAATTTAGTTAATAGTGTATATTTTCACTCTCTTCCATTAAATTGAGTTAGAGATTTTTAAACTAAGCATGGCTAATATGGCACGCTCTAAGCACAGTTATTTGTGAACTAGTC
>PVIR01007577.1:0-60081 GCA_004026965.1 Petromus typicus | reverse complement strand
CATCCCAGCACTCAAGAAGCTGAGGGAGAAGGGCCGTCGCGAGTTTGAGGCCAGCCTGGAACACGTGGTGAGTTCAAGGCCAGGCTCAACTACATGAAACAACAGGACTATAAACGAAGCAAAAAGTAAACGGGTAGCCCTATCGGAAGGGGGCGGAGCCTATGTTCGGAAGTGAGATCATTGGGGCGTGTCCCCAGCAGTAGCGGGTCCCTGGCTCCGCCCCTTGGCTCTCTACTTCCTCCCATCCTGTGTCACGTGGGCCCCGAACTGGGTGCCCCCGTGACCATGGCCTGGAGCCTCAGGAACCGTGATCCAAACAAAACTATGCTCCTTAAGTCCTTTGTCCTAAGGATATTGTCATAGCAACAGGCTCCAGGAGCAGGTGTTCGGATTCAACTCATCCCTACCACCAATCCTGGCCTGCTGGGGATGGTGTTTGGAGGTGGGGCCTTTGGGAGCGATCCGAGGACCACGAAGCTGTCATTCCTACGGCAGGACTGTGCTGTAGTTTCTTAAACATTTTGTTTTTTGAAACACAGTCTTGCCACGTAGTTCTGACTGGCCTTGAACTTGTGATCTTCCTGCTTCAGCCTCCTGAGTGTTGAGGTCAGAGGTCTGTGCCACCACAAAGAGCTAGCATTATGACTTTTATAAAAAGGGAAAGGGCCTGGGACTTTGCCGCTCTCCGCCCTCTCCTGACACCTACTTTGCCCGAGTCGGAGCCTGACCTTGATCTCAGACCTCCTGGGCTCCAGGACGGAACATAAATGTTGGTGAGCCGAGCCATAGCTCCTATAATTGGTATAGCAGCCTGTCTTAGAGAGCATCACGAAACAAAACGAGAACAGGAAAAATAATGCGGACATCGATTTGTAGAAAGAAGAATGACGGGGAGCTGTACGGGGTTTGTGTGCCAATAAAACTTTATTTAAAAACAAAGGTGGGACCGGATTTTCTTTTCTTTTTCTTTTTGAATTGGTGGGTATGAAACCCGGGGCTGCCAGTGAGCTACAGCCCCAGCCCTGGAGGCCACATTGAGTCCATCTTTAGCTATCCCTGACCTAATCCAATAGGGCCAGCCTCTCTGCCAGTTAGCCGCACAGGCCTGCCAGCGCCTGACTGGATGCCTGGCTCTGGCTCTCCCTTGACTTCTGTGGGCTCCGTTTGATGCCCTTTTACTCCACAGACTGGGCTGTGACAGCTCCGGTGTGTGCACCCCAGCACCAAGGAGAAACACAGGCTAATACAACCTCACCCTAACCCTAAACACTAGGCCTGTCCAGAGCCGCTGGTGCTGGGTGAGGCGTCTGGTGAAGCACCCTCAGTAGGACCAAGAGAAATACAGGCTTCCCGAGGAGAATCAGGCCAGGACACCTTAAACTTGGGCTTCTCCTGCCTCAGCCTTCCGAGTGCTGGGATTACAGGTGTGAGCCACCACGCCCGGCACTGTGGTGTGTGGTACCCGGGATCAGCTCAGGACCTTGTGCTTGTCAGGCAGATGCTGGAACCACTGAGCTAAATCCCCAGCCCAGATCTGCTTTTCGCTCAGTCGTAGCCTGGGTTTGGTTAGGATGGGGCAGGCGGCCTCGTGGGTGACTGGTTGATCTGGGCTCCTGCTTCTCCCAGCTGAGTGAGGGGCTAAGTCATGCCTTTGCCACGGGGCATGCCTTGGGCCGGCCCGGAGTGTGCCCTTGGAGCCAGTTCCTGTGGCCTGGGGCTGCACAAATCCAGTCCTGTTCCTGGGCTGCTGGGCCCACGACTACTGCCCTTCCGCCTTCCAAATGCACGGCGCCCACACGGAGCGGGCACACCGGTCCACCCACCGTGGGGGCTGGTCAGTGTGCTGTGGGTGGCCCTCAGGGCAGTTTGAGGGCAGTTGAGGCCCCTCTACTGCTGGCTCAGCTCAAAAAGCAAAAGTCCTTGGACCACATACTGCCCCTGGGCATGAACAGCAGACGTGCTTCGGAGGCCCTTCACCCCAAGGGGGGCCAGGCCTGCCTGGCCCTTTCCCTTCTGCAAGTTCCACGGTCATTCCGCATCACTTGCTGCGTGACTTGTTTTCCCATTTGATCCCCTTTTGAAGGAGAGAACGGAATTTGTAAAACCACCACTCCTGTAAGCTCAAGCTGTCCTCTCGGCTCGGAAGCAGACCCTCAGCTGCAGGCCTCTGCAGCTTCGGCTGTGATTAAGGCTGGAAGCCTCGGAATACTCTGCTCACTTGAGTTTAGAAGTTCCTTCATCGTTAGGAGGATTGTTACGCTTGCTTCTCCATTATAGGTAGAAATCTGTGCACGCTTCCTAACCAGCGGAGCTTGTAGTCCTCGCTGCGCTGTACTAGCCAGTGAGACTATGATCTCATGATCAATAGCTGAGCCTAACCAGTGAGATGATACCAAGTGCAGCTCCGTCCCTAACTTCAAGAACCGAATGTAAGGAGGGCATAAAAGCCCGGCTTCAGCAGGGTTGGATCTGGACTCTGTGGAGAGGTCCAGACTGTCGGCCGGCGGCCTCCTGAGCGCGTCCTCCACTGGGGACAGGATGTGCCGATCGCTGCGTGCACACACTTGCTGGCGTCCAGTTGAATCTATCACCTGGGCGACGTCCTTGTCATCTTATTGCTTCATCGTAGTCTTGTCCCAACTCGTGCCCTCCACGTGATTTTCCCCTGGATCCTATTACTTCACCGTAGCTGGCTCCCACTTTGTAACCCACTCACCTGCGGCTTTGCTCAACAGAAGTCCCTTGAGAAACGGGGTCCTGGGGTCCAGAAGTTGCCCCACCCCATCCCTCTCCCCCTTTCCCTTAATTTCCTACCCTTGACCTCCTCCATGGGAACAGGATCTGCAGCACACGGGGAAGTACGGTACATCCTTTGTTTGGATTATTTACATTATTTGGATGACTTGGTCGTCAGTAATCCCAGATGCCCGGGAGGCTGAGGCAGGCGGACTGCAAGGTTAGATTAGCACTGCAACCTCATCTCAAAATAAAAAATCGTTCAGGGGCCGGGGAGTTAGCTCAGTGGTTCCGGCGCCTGTCTTGCAAGCACAAGGACCCAGGTTCGATTCCCGGTAACCACATAACAATACTGGGTGTGGAGACCCACACCCAGCAGCAACCAGTACCACATACCACAGTGCTGGGCATGGTGGCTCACGCCTGTAATCCCAGCACTCGGGAGGCAGAGGCAGGAGGATTGTGATGTGAGTTTGAGGCTGAGCTCAGGGCCAGCCTGAACCACAAAGTGAGACCCTGTCTCAAAAAACCTAAATAAATAAATAAATAAATAAAAATAAAAAAATAAAAAATCATTCAAAAGAGCCCAAGTGTAGCTCAGCCGTAAAGCACTCTGAGTGTAATCTCATCTACCCACCTTCCCCCAAGAGTCTTAATTGACAGTGACAATGAACGACATGACAGGCCTGTGTTTACTTATTTATTTGCTTGTTTGTAAGAAAGTGTCTCACTACGTTTTGTGGGTTGGCCTTCAAGCTGGGATCCTCCTGCCTCAGCCTCTCAGCGTGGGGTGATAGGTGTGCACCACAGAGCCCGGCGTGCTCTGTTTATTGTTACTTTATATTTTTATTTTTTGGTACCAGGGATCCAACTTGGGACCTGGGACTTGTGAGGTCGGCAGCAGAATCACTCAGCTACATCCTCGGCGCTCTACATTGATTGTTATTCTTACGGTGCTGTAATTTTGTTCTTGTTTTCTCTCGTCCTTCTACTCACAGGAATGAGTCTGCTCCGGGCAGCTCAGACAAGTCCCTGGAGATGATCCTGGGGTGGTGCCGTCCCCCCGATGACCTCCAGAGGATAGTGTGGAGACCAGGGTGACTTTAATCATTCCAGCCCTGTGTAGGTCTAGGCGTGTGTGTGTGTGTGTGTGTGTGTGTGTGTAGGAAGAAGTTTAAACCAGACATGGTTTACACGTAATACTAGCACTTGGGAGGCTGAGGCAGGAGGATCACTGAAAATCTGAGGCCAGCTTGGGGCTACATAGTGAGCCCTTTTCTCAAAAAAGCAGACCAAAATTTTCTTGGCTTTTAATTTTGAGACAGGGTCTTATGTTGCCCAGGAAGAACTCAAATTTGCTGTCCCCTGTCTCAGCCTCCCAGAGGGCTGGGATGACAGGCATGGGTCCTCACATCTGGCCCGTTTTCGTAATTTCAGTCCTAGAACAAAACACGGGGCCTGCCCCTGCCCGGTAGGGTTCAGCTCTGAGCGGCACCCCAGCCCTATCCGACCACAGCCGTGCTCCTCAAAACCTCTCTCTCAGGGAGACCAAGGCCATACGCGTGGCTCCAGGGCTAAGGTTAGCGGGGACTTGACAGGACCCTGGCCCTGTTCCCCACATGCACCTGGGTCGGCCTGGCTGCCGCTCAACCCCGCTGCTTCCCAGAATAGGGTGGCACCTTCCCGGGGCACTCCGTACTGCCAGACTGAGCAGGCAGCCCTGCGGGGCGGGCTCGCAGGGCCCAGGTCTCCCTCAGCTGGACAACGTCACTGGGGCGCCTGCGCGCCAGATCCTGCTCCTGGTGAGCGGAGGGTGCACACCCTCATTTCTTGAGGGGCTGAGGCAGGAAAGTGGCAAGTTCAAGTTCAGCCTGGGCAGCATAGAGAGAACTTGCCTCAAAATAAAATGAAAAAGGCCAGGAGGCGGCTCCGTGGTGAGTGCTGGCCTAGCGTGCGAGAGCCTGGGTTCCATCCCCTGCACCACGGGGGAAACGAGACGCTACACCTGGGCTGGGGACTTAACCCGGTGGTTCCAGCGCCTGCCTTGCAAGGACGAGGTCCTGACTTCACACAATGCCGGCCACGCAGACTCACACCCACCCGCAATCAGCACCACACACCACAGTGCCGGGCGTGGTGGCTCACGCCTATCATCCCAGCACTCGGGAGGCAGAGGCAGGAGGGTTGCTGTGAGTTTCAGGCTTGCTTGGACTACACAGTGAATTTGGAGCCAGCCTGAACTACAAAGTGAGACCCTGTCTCGAAAAAAAAAAAAAAGAAAGATCTGCTGATTTTTTTTTTTTTTTAGCGAGGGCACGGTAATACACAAAAGTGGGACTGCTGTATACTATGCGTTTAATTTCTTGAGGAAGCAGATTATTAAGTCCTGAGGGTTTTTGTTTATTTCGAGACACGGTCTTGCTTTGTAGCCCAGACTGGGCTCACATTCTCTGTGATCCTCCTGCCTCAGCCTCCGGAGTTACAGGACTGCAGGCCTTGAGGAGCTTTTAGCATGTTCCGGTTACTCACCCACTGTCAGATGCACCCCTGCAGGGCTTATCTGTTCGGGGGTTTTTGTTCGGTCTCTTTGAGACAGGGCCTTGCTATGTGGCTCTGGGGGTGCTGGGACACGTGTGTCACTGGGCCTGCCTGTCTTTCCTCTTAGCAGAGGTGTCCTGCCCTGACTGCACGGGCCGGTCTTCCTTCTGAAGGTCCGTGGGCATCCTCGCAGGCTCCACCGTCACCGTGCACACGTGGGTAACTGGGTGACCGAGGCCTTGTGCAGGGGACGCTGGGAGGCTGAGGCAGGACGATCGTCATCAGACAGCAGGCTGACAACTTAGTGAAGAACAAAAACCTCTGGAGAAACGACCCTCCGGTGCCCGTTACCCCGGCTCTGGGACCACGCTGCAGCGCAGACGCAGGCCGCTGGGAGCCCCAGCGGGCACTACCCGCCCCTCACTCTAACCTGCCGGCCTGAGGGCCTGCACCGTGCACTGAGAGGGTCCTTTCACAGCGGGTTTATTGGCTGATCGGGCTGGGCGGGCATCATGCAAGAGGGAGAGTCGGGATGCTCAGCCACTCCGAGGAATCGCTAGGGCAAGGCGCTCTCCCGAGACAGCAACCCGCCGCGCTCAGCGCCCCCAGGCGTGGCGGTGACGAGGGCGCGGTGAGGGAGCCCCCCCTCGCTCACCCCGCTCTGCGGCTCCCAGGGTAGGTTCAGGTGTCTGCTGAGGGAATCAGCGGGCTTGTGCGGAGCGCGGGCAGGCCTGACGCCTTGGCCCCGACGCTGGGCCCGGAAGCCCGGCCCACTGGCACACTGCTTTGGTTTAGGGGCAGCTGAGCCAGCACCCACTCCGGCCTCTCTAGCCCCAGGGGTTTATCCCGGGCGCTCCGAGGCCACGGCGCCCAGGGGCTCTGACACCCTTCTGTGCCCTGCTCCCCAGCAGCCCCTCTATGCCAGGGCAGCGGTCTCCACCGCCACCCGGGTGGGGAGCAGGAGGCTCGGCGACGGGGAGCAACCTGCCCAGCAGCCCAGGCCTCAGAGCCAGGGCCAGGGGCTGGAAACCACAGCCGGGTCACAGCGGCACTTGGGAGACGTCCTGAGCAGCTGGCCGGAGTCTGGCGGCTGGGAAGCAGTTTCAGAGGACAGGGGAAGAGACCAGGAGCGTCTGCTGGGCTCCCGGGCCGTGAGCCTCGCGAGGCTGCGGGGCCGGCCCAGGAGGCCGGGTCCTGCCCTGGCTCTCACACCCGGGTGTGGAGGTCGAGGCCTAATCCGCCTTCTTGGTCTTCTTCTTGCGCGAACCCTCGCCCAGCTCCTCCTTGGCCTTGGCGGGCGGGAGGTGCTGCTGGCCCGGGCTGTGGGAGCCGCCTCCGTGAGCCCCACCGTGGTTGTCATGGTGATGGTCACCAACCCAGGCCGACCCAAACAGCACGGGGCACATGTAGGCCTCCAGGACATCCAACGGGGAGCCGTGGGAATGGGTGGCTGTCAAGAACACCTGGGTGGGCAGCGGGACAGATGGGGAAACCGAGGCAGAGGCGAAGAGGAAGCGACATGTCAGCGAGGCCAGTGGGGTACAAGGTCACCCGACCCAGCTCGAAGGCTGCACTCCGAGCCAGAGGGCCCTGCCGATTCTGCCCTGGAACCCACACAGTGGGCAGGCCCTAGAGCGGGGGACGCGGGGTGCAGCCCCGTGGGGGGCTCCTCCAGGCCCTGCCTGTGCTGGCCTGATCCTTATTTTGTGTTTTGTGGTACTGAGGATGGAATGCAAGGCCTTTACGTTGAGCTACATCCTCAATTTTTTGTTTTAGATTGATTTTTTGACTTATTATGGAGTCTCATTATGGAGTTCAGTCTGGCCTTGTGGTCACAATGTAGCCAGGCTGGTTCAAATTCCAGGTGATCTTCCTGACTCAGCCTCCTGAGTGCCAGCGTGACAGGCCTGTGCCACGATGCCTAGCCAGTTCACTATTTTTATCCTTGATTTGAGACAGGGTGTGGGTAAGTTCCTCACACTGGCCTTGGGTGCTGAGGTTACCGGGTGGGCCGCCCTTCTTGGCTGGCCCTGTCTCCGGATGTCGGATGTCGCCCTCCAGGACTTTAGACTGGCTGTTCCAGCACCCTGTCACTGCAGCCCTGCGGCGATTCAGCCAAGCCTCTGCCTCGGGCAGGGCCCCAGCTCCACCCTCCTGGCCCTGTCCCCGTGCTGGCGCGTGCCCTCCTCCCCCTCCTCCCACTGGGCCGTGCGTGGCGGCTGAGGTAGGAGCTCACCTTACAGGACACCATGAACATGGTGAAGAGGAAGATGAGGGTAGCCTTGGACACCGGCAGCCAGCGCGTCTGCTGCAGGGTGAACAGCACAGCCCCGTACAAGCTGGCCTTGCTGGGGCTGCGGAGAGCAGTTGTCAGCAGGCTGTGCCCCTGCCCACCCTGCCCGCCCCAGACAGCCACTGACGCTTCGCATCTTTTCTTCCAGCCTCCACCAGTGCCAGGCTCAGAACTTGGGCCCATACATGCGTGGCAAGTGCTCTGCTTAGTCTGAGAGGGACCTGGCTAAGCTGCTCAGGCTGGGCTCGAATCTTCGACTCCCCTCCTGCACACCACAGCTGTGGACGCCACCGTCCCCAGCTCCGCCCCCTGGCTCCCTCGCCTGCTCCCTGACCCTAGTCCTGGCAGTATTGCTGATCTCTTCTGCTGGCTTCTGTCCCAAGGCTCCGGCAGCCAGAAAACTTCACTCTTCCAAACCCGCACTCTGGACAGACACGCGCTCGGCCTTGGGCTCCCCACCGGCACGCCCTGGGGCTGCTGGGAGGCAGGTCTGAGCCTGGCAGGGGCGGGGACACTCACAAGGACATGTGCAGAACCTCATTGGTCTCTGGCTTCCAGACTCCCCGCAGCAGCTGTTCGAAGTTGGCCATGAGGGCGACGCCAGACCCTGCGGAGGGAGCTCTGGTGAGCGGCTGCCTGGCGCAACTGCCCTCTCGGGGGGAAACCGAACCGAGGCTCGGGTGACAGAGCTGCCATGCTCAGAACCAAGTGTGTTCCCTGCCCATCCTGCAGGACAGGTCTCAAACCTGGGTGCTGCTTGGCACCCCTACCCAGCACCTCCTAATCCACCCAGCACCCCCGTGCCAACCCAGCCCTAATATCAAGGGCTCCCCAAAGTATAGCCCCTTAGAGGGGGATTCCAAGTCAGGGACCTGGGTACAGGAAGCAGGGTTTGGGGTTATTTTGAGACAGGGTCTCGATCTGCAGTTCAGGCTGTTCCTGAACTCAGTCTTGAACTCAGCAATCCTACTGCCCCTGCCTCTGAGTTATGGGATTACAGGTGTGAGCCTCCACGGACAGCATATAGTGTGTGGTTACCGGGGGATGGAACTCAGGATCTTGGGCTTGCAAGCGTGGCACCAGAACCACTGAGCTAAATGTCCGGCCTGAGCTTTTTTGAGACAGGATCTTGCTATGTAGTCCAGGGTGGTCTTGAACTTACTAAGGAACTCATGGAAATCTTCCTGCCTCAGCCTCTCAAGGGCTGGGAAGACAAGGATGTCACTTTCTGGGGCATTCAGCAATGTCTGTGTGTTTCTGGCTGTTCCTGCTGCGCACGAGGGGCCCACACGCTGCAGCCTCCGGGACGCTGCGGCTCTGCCCTGTGGGATTCGGGCCGGGCCAGAACCCGGGTCAGGTCGGCTCACCTTTGACCCAGCCAGTGGCGATCATGATGAACCAGCCGTGGTGGTAGTGATGGTGGGCGTGGTGGATGCCGGCGGCGATCTTGCGGACCCGCACCACCTCCTTCATGGCCACAAAGACCAGCTTGATGGGCAGGAAGCTCACGCACTTGTAGAAGAGGTCGAGCGGGCAGAAGAAGGTCAGGTACCTGGGGAGGGAGGTGTGGTGGGAGGCGCGGCCGCCCGCGCCCCGCCCCTCCCCACGCGCCGCCCCGCCCCCGCCCCGCCCTTACCACACCGCGGAGGCGAGCAGCACGCTGGCACTGTTGCTGAAGTAGTCGATGACCGGCTCGCCGAGCAGCAGGTCGGCCAGGATGTAGCTGCCGAAGCAGTGCAGCATGGCGCACAGCCAGGACGCCGCGGGGTGGTGGCGCGACAGCTCCGCGGCGCCTGCGGCAGAACCCCGTCGTCAGGCCCGTCACCCGCACCCACGCGGCGCCCTCCGCTGCCCACGGGCGACCTGGCGGAGCGAGGCCCCGCGGGCGCCGCGGCTGCTGGCCAGGCTCTCCCAGGCTCGGACCTGCGGCGCCGCCCCGCCGAGCGCGGACCCTGGGATGAACCCGGGCCTCCACTGCGCGGCACCCAGGCCCGGCGGGCCGCGGCCTCTCGGGGATGCTCCTGCTTCAGCTTCCCCAGGGCCGCGGCCACACCCCAAGGCCTTCCGCTCCCCACGGAGCCTGCTCCGGAGGTGGTCGGGCCCGGGTGGCGCCTCCGGGGCGGGCTCGGTGCCTTACCAGGCGATGACAGACCCTTCACGGACGCACGCCCCGGACGGCAACCTAAACCCACCTACTTACTGCAAAAGGCCAGCACTGCTATTAAACCTGAACAGAGGGGTTAGCTTAGAAAAAGCAACTCACACATTAACATCTATTGCTTTAAAAAGACAAAACAAACCAAAAAAACCCAACGTGCGCTGTAGGGTCACCGCCACTGCCACAGAAGGCCCTTGCCGGCCGAGCTCTCCACCGAGGCGGGCACCGTTCAGCCTTCCAGCCTCCACGGCGGACAAGCAGACCGGGTGGCCCCGGCCCGCCCCCGCGGGGACCCGTGCCTCGTCTGCCGCGCCATCCCAGGGCTCCCAGCGGCTGCCGACACGCAGCGGGGAGCAGAGGAACTAGGGTGCCCTGTGCCACGCCGGTCCTGACACACCGGAGTGACAAGACGGACGGGGCCCTGCCCCTGGGAGTGTGCGAGGATTTCTCCTTCCTCCTCCTTCCCTCCCTGCTGAGAACAGATGCAGCGCCAGCAGCAGGGTACCAGGGAGGTCTGAGACAGCGCCTCAAACCTTCAGGGGTCCACCCTGCCTCCTGTTGGGAGGTGTGGGGTCGATCCGGGGCGGGGTCTAGTGGGAGGAAGGCGGGCCCTTGGGCGTGGCTTAAGCGGTCGCAGGACTCTAGCCCCTTTCTCCTTGCTTAGGCCTCCTCCGCCACATGGGGCCACAGGCCCAGAGCAGCAGGGCCACGAGACTGTCTGTGAGGCTCGAGGCCGTGGGCCCAGACCTTTCTCCTTCCACCTGACTGGCCCGGCTGTTGGCACAGTGACACACCTAGCACTTCCGGGCAGGTGCCCGCAGGGGACAGGAGGGGTGTGTGCACTGACACTTGGCTGCAGTAGGCAGGAAGTGACACCTAAGCCAGGAGGCACGCACCTGTCATGTCAGCACTCTGGGATGCTGGGGCAGGAGGGTCTCAAGCTCCAGCCCAGACCGTGTCCAAGACGGGCAACGCCCCAGGGATGGGAGGGGGGCTGGTGCTGCTGGGGTACCGTGGGGGCTGGCTCGTGGGCAGGGTGATGAGAGCCATCCCTCGGCTCACCCGGGTAGGACGTGGGTCCTGGCCCAGGTGGCGCAGGTGGCATGCCTTCCCGTGGGCTTGGTTCTCGGCGGGAAGGTTAGAGCCCAGGACTTGCTAGGCAGGTGCTCACCGCCGATGTGCCCTGCAGCACCGTGTGTTCTGAACACTTCTGCATGACCAGCAGTCTGCAGGAGAACAGGGGCGCTGTGCCAACAGCTGCTGTTGTTTAGGGAATGATCGTGAGAAAACAGTCTGGACACATTCAGTCCAGACGTGATTCATCAGCTTTTTAAAATCTTTAGGGAGGGTCTTGCTTGTAGTCTAGGCTGGCTTTGAACTCACTATGTAGTCCAGCCTGGCCTCGAACTTGCAGGGATCCTCCTGCCTCAGCCTCTGGAGTGCGCCACCACACCCAGCTTTGCCCAGTATTTCCCATCTGTGACTGTTCGAATTCTCCGATGCAGAACCTGCAGAGGGCAAGAGCTGACGGCACCGCATGGCGTGGAATCGTATGGCACATGTGTGCTGTCTGCTGACTACACGGCTTTCAAGGGTAATGCTCATCTTCACCGCTGTATAGTACTCTGCCAAGGAGGAGATCACAGTGTGCGACCCTTCCAGACTACATCTTGTGATCGGCACACGTCCCCGACACAGGCAGAGTATGCAGCGGGCATGCCCTCCTCCCCGCCGGCCCCACCCCCCGTGTCGGGTGAGGACCCGGAGTCCCCGTTCTCCGCCTCGCTCCCGGAATCCCAGGCCCATTGGCTGAGCAGCAGAACACTCCCCTGCCCTCTTCTTCTATTTAAAACCCAGACTCAGGCGGAGAGTTAACCCCCAGCAGCTGCCGCTTCTGTGTGCTGGGCTGGGCGACGCACCCATGTTCTGGAGAAACGGATACTTCTGCATTTAAAAATAGCCACCAGGGCTGAATCCACGCCAGGGTGTTTCTTTGGTCCTTGGGAATGGGGGGGGGGGTGCGGTGCCCCGTCGCAGTCTAACCAGGAGACTGAGCGCCACGAGTGCTCCCTGGCACTAAGCCACACGCCCAGAGCTCCCTGTGCACCTACAACTCCGGGAGGCTGAGGCAGGAGGATAGCACGCGTAGGTCCGGCCTGGGCGACTTATCGAGGCCCTTTATTTCCTGAGATGGGGCCTCACTAAGGTCCGGGGTTCGACCCTTCAGTACTGAGAAGAACGCTGGGGCTCAGGTTCTGGCTTTGCCGCTCACTGTGGTGTGGCCCCGGGCAGATACGGTGCCCTGGGCTCTGCCCTGTGTGAGGCTGAGGCAGGGCCAGCATGACCAGTGGCCCAGTGACCCCTGGGGATGGGACCCGGCGCTCACTGCTCAGCGGTGACTGAGGGGACAGCCTGCCCCAGGGTGCTCCGCTAGGTGCCCACTGAGAAGCTGCCCGGGGCCCCAAAGCCCAGCCAGCTCCTTCCCGTGGGACACGGCCCTTCTCTCTCCTGCTCCATTTGGGCCAGTACCAGCAAGTGGGGGATCGGGGAACTGCCCGGGTCCCAGGAAAGATCTGAGGTGTGTCTGGGATCCCAGCTAAAACGGGACACGCCCAGGGGTGGAGTGTGTGTGTGTGTGTGTGTGTGTGTGTGTGTGTAGGTGCGTGTGCATGTGCGTGCATGTGCATGTGTGCGTAGGTGCGTGCATGTGTGCGTGTGCGCACACATGTGCGTGTGCAGGTGCATGCATGTGCGTGTGTGTATGTAGGTGCGTGCATGTGCATGTGTGTGTAGGTATGTGCGTGTGCGCGTGTATGTAGGTGTGTGCATGTGCGCGTGTGTATGTAGGTGCATGCATGTGCGTGTGTATGTAGGTGTGTGCGTGTGCGTGTGTGCGTGTATGTAGGTGCGTGCATGTGTGTGTATATGTAGGTGCGTGTGTGTGCATGTGCGCGTGTGTATGTAGGTGTGTGTATGTGCGTGTGTATATGTAGGTGCGTGCATGTGCATGTGCGCGTGTGTTTGTACGGCGTGCGTGCGCGTGTGAGGTGGGGTATGAAATACCGGGGTCTAGGGCACCCAGGCTAGTCCAGTCCCTCTCTGGGCTCACTTTTCAAACTCAGCTCCGAAGCCAGGCATGGTAGTGCACGCCTACACGCCCAGCACGGGGGAGGCTGAGTCAGGAGGATCGAAAGTTCTTGGCGAGCCTGGGCGACACAGTGACTCAGTGAGACCCTGTCTCAAGATAAAATATAAAAGGGGTGGCGACGCAGCGCAGGGTGAAGCCTTGGGCTGACACCAAAACGACAAAGGGCCGCACCGGGCACGTCCAGGCCAGTGTAGCCAAACCCTCTCCGCAGGGTTGCGGGTGGATGTGTGCCGTCCCACGCTGATCGGAGTCCCGACCGCAGCCGGCCAGGGTGCAGCTCTGGGGGCAGCGCCTGCCTGGCACAAGCACTTGCTCACACGGCCCTGGGCTCCTTCCCCTGCCCCGAAATGCGGTTCACTGCTGGTGACGAACCTTCCACTCTGGGGAGGGTGGTGCAGGGGCAGAGCCGAGCTTTAAATATGCTGTAGACCTAAAACTGCTTTAAAAAACAGTTACTGCCAGGGCTGAGGAGTTGGCTCAGTGGCACCGCTGCCTGCTTTCCCACCGCAAGGTCATGAGCTTGCTCCTTGGTTCTGCAAAATGAATGAATGAATAGATACACAAAGGTGCTCAGCTGGGCACAGGGTGCATGCCTGAGATCCCAGCACTGGGAGGCCGAGGCAGGAGGATGGCTGCAAGTTTGATGCCAGCCGGGGGTACGCACTGAATTCAAGGCCATCCTGCCTAGGTAGCAAGAACCTGTCTCAAAAAACAAACAACACGTAGTCTATTAACTTAAAAAAGAGAGAAAAGGGGTGAACGGTCTGGGGCCTGAGACACACAGAGTTCACGCCCTGCGCCTCTTTGGGAAAACAGCCCTGGCGTGGCAGCCCAGCCAAGACTGCCGGACGGGGTCACTGGGACGTCGACCGGACCGCTGGCCTGTGCGGCCGGCCTGGGCCCTAGGGCGGGGCGCGGGGCTCCCCCACCCCACAAGGCCGGGCGCGCTTCTCGAAGCATTACCGGGGGGCTGGCGCTGTGACTGACTGAGTGCGGCGGGGCAGCCGGGAAACTGCTGCGGCATCGGCTCCTCTGGGGAAGTTCAAAATGAGCCCCGGCCATCCCGCCGTGGGTCTGTATCCAGACTCGGCTGGCCGGTACCGCACGCTAGGGAGCTCTGCTTGGAGCGATTCCCCAGGACACAGTTTGGTGACTGACCATCAGTCCCACGTCCCCGAGGAGGCTTTAAACTCAGGGCAGGAGCGCACTCTGCCCTGCTCTGTGGCCAGCGCCTGAGCACTCTCGAGTCTGGTGCCCAGAGGAGACCTGGAAGCAACGCCCGCCATGCCGGGGGCTACCTGGACGCCTGCAGACCCCCTGATCCAGATACCACAGGTGCAGAAGTTTTATAAGCTGCCCAGGCCAGTGTGACGGGAGGCCAAGTCCGGGGGCCGCCGCGGTCGGGAAGGTGCTTAGGATGGACGTGGCTGGAGCCATGCAGGACCCTCGTCCGCTCATTCATCCTGTCCTCCGCGGGGCCAGGCACGAAGCACCTCTGCCTCCTTCCTCCCTGCCTGGAGCGGGGCCCAGTGGTTCAGTTAGGCTGGTCCGGAGCATCAGCCCACTCCTGAGTCACCGGAGGTTCAGGGCTCTGCCGGTCGGGGTGGCGTCCCAGACCCTACACCTCCCTCCGGCCCTCTGCTGACACTGAAGCGTGTTCCCCAGAAAGCCGGAACCGGAGACCACTGTTCTGGGTACCACTTTCCCCAGAACCTCCCAAATAAATGCAGCTTCACCTGCAAATGCCCCAGACCTGCTCCTGACAAAGTGCTCAGAAGGTCTTCACAAATACCCAGGAAAAGTGCTGGACTGTGGTGGCCCACATCTGTGATCCCAGCATTTGGGAGGCTGAGGCAGGAGGACTGCCACAAGTTTGAGGCCAATCCGGGCTCAAGGAAACCTGAACTAAATAGTGAGACCTTGTCTCAAAAGAAAAAAAAAAAACCCCAAACCAAACAGTCAGAAAAGGGTATGTGGGATTCTCTGACCAATGAGCCAGTTTCACGGAGGAGAAAGAGAAGCTCGTGGAGGTGCAGAGGTCCACTGGCGTCTCTGCAGGCAGCGGGGCTGACTCTCGATTTGTAGACTACCTCCCTTAACACAGCACAGCTGTCGGCCGCCACGGCTGGCTTCAGGGGACCCCAGGCCCCCAAAGGCTCCAAACTCAGAAGTTCTTTATTTCTCAACAAGGGGTCCCCTCTTGTCATTTTGTAGCTGACCTGTAAATTCCTCCTGGTGGCCTGCTTGTTAGGGGCAGCAGAGATGAAGCCAGGACCTTGCACATGGTGGACCAGTGCTCCAACCCTGGCCTAGGTGCCCGGCCCTACATATATTATTTTGGAACAGGGGTCTTGCTAAGTGGTCCAGGCTGGCCTCAAACTTATATTTTTGTGATCCTTCTGCTTTAGCCTCTGGAGTGACCTGGATTACAGGCTTGGACCACTACATCTGGCCAGGCCTTGACAATTCTATAGCTGGTACTGTAGACCTTCATGGGAATAGGACATGTTTACAGATGGCCAGGTGTGGTGTCTTCAGCCTGCATTCCCGCCACTCTGGGAAGCTGAGACGGAAGGAATACAAATTCTGAGCCCAGCCCGGACAACTTAGTGAGTCCTGTATCAAAAAATTTTTACATGGGCTGAGGATGTAGCTCAAAGGCTCCGCGCCTGTCTGGCAAATACAAGGTCTTGAGTTCAATCCCTGGTACTGCCCTCCGCAATTTTTTACAAGTGCTGGGGATGAGACTCATTTGGAAGGCACAGTGTCCAATCCCCAGCGCCCGCCCGCGTGTATTTTCAGAGGCTGAGCACCCACACTAAGTGGGGTGGGGAGAACAGTGCAGCGTGACTCTTCCTTTCCAGGTGCTGGAGAGGAACCCCGGGCTGTGTGCACGTAGCCAAATGTGAAACACTGAGCTGCACCCCAGTCCCGGGGGGCTGGGAAATCGACAGGCGCTCGCTGGGCAGCCAGGGCTGAGAACCACAGCGGGACCTCCGGGACCCTGCAGGCCTCGGCACTTCGAGTGCAGCCCCCCGCGTTTTAGATCTCCCAAGGCGTGCTGGGTTTTGCAGCTGCCCGGCCTAGGCCACCAGGAATTCTCCCCAGGCAGGAAATACAGCCCCGAGTTCAAGCTAGGGCAATACAAAGCTTATTCTGCTCGCTCGCCCAGAGATTAAAGAAACAGACTCTGGCAGGTGGAGGGGCAAAAATAGTAGCTCCTGCCTGGCAGAAAGAAGGTTATGATCTTGTCTGCATCAGATCCTGCCCGCCTCCAAGTGTAGGAAATAAACGCACAGAAGAAAACTGGGGTGGGGGAGCGCCACAATTCCACTTTTAAAGCATCATTTTTGGTAAACATGAGTGCTTATTTTTTTTATCATCAGACAAAGAATAAAGCTATTTCTACTGGAAGAGAAAAATGCTAAGCTATTCCCACTCTGAGATACAGGGTTAGATACAGTCTACACCCAAGTGGGAGGAAGGGTCATAAAGTTTTATCTCAAACTAAATTCTCCTGTCCTTCGCGTGTGCTGGTGAGCTTGTCTAATTAAAATACTTGAGGTGAACAAGAAGCGTTTGCTGCTGAGGAACCTGGTGTAAAAATAGAACGCGTTCCAAAGAGGCCATTTGTTCTCAGAGGGGACGGAAGGAGGGTCTGTCCTTCTTCCTGCATCTCTTCAAGGGGGTCTGGGGCTGGGGAGGAGGCCGACCTCACGTTACCCTGCCGGGCTGGCAGGATTCCTATGGCGCGGGGCGCGGAGGTCCTGAGCCAGGCACAGAGGGCACGGGAGGGGACACCGGTGTCACTTTCCCCGAACCCGATCGCGCCCCCAGCGCTCTGGCCTTATATAGACTTGGGCACCGCGACGAGGGTGTCAAGGGCGCAGAGAAAGGTCGGGCTGGGGCGGCGGGGACCTGGGGCTGCACCCGGCCGACCATCCTGTCTACACGCGTGCGCCCTACCCACGCATCTCCTCTCCACCCACGCCCCGGGGCGGCGGGGCTCCCCGGGCTGTGCCAACCCGCTGCCCCGACGCCGGGCCAGGGACTCACCAGGCTCATACTTGAGGTATAGGAGAGAGACGATGAAGTAGCTGAGGTCAAAGACCGGGAAGAGGGGCACCCGGGAGAAGCTGAGTGCCAGCTCGCCCAGGCTCAGTGCCGACAGCAGCTCCATGACGATCGACCGCCCGCCGCCACCCCGCCGGGTGCCACCCGGGCCCGGCTCCCGACGAGCTTACAGTAGCGGGGCCGCTGAGTCCCCGGGTAGCGCCCGCCCAGGCCCCGCCCACGCCCGTTTGGTCCCGCCCATCTCCCCGCCCACAAGCCGCAGGCAGTCCAGTCCGGCCCAACATACGCCAGGCCCCACCCCTGCCGGTTTAATCCCCGCCTCCAGGGCGCGGCCAGTCAGGCCACGCCCTTCGTGCCACGCCCCGCGAGGACCGAGGCCGGGAGCACCTAGGCGTGGAGTACTGCCGTCCTGTCCCTCAGGCCACCACGGCGCCATTCATTCCAACGACGCGGACAGTGAGGACCGACCTGTCGCCGGCCGAGCCCGCCCGCCCCCGCGACTGGACCAGTCGGGTCCCTGTCCGCTGTGGGGGCCGGGCAGGACGCTGCCCTGACACCGCGTCCTCTGGGACTCGGCCCTCGGGGACTGCTCAGCGGGTGCCTGGCTGCCGCGAGCCTAGGGCCCCTCCGTGGAGTCCACGCAGTTGGAGCGCGGTGTCAAGGAACCTAGGGCAGCAGACCCTGCCCCGGACAGTTTCGGGGTCCGGGCTCCGTTTTCCTAGAAACCCGAACCCCTGAACCCCGAAAGCTAGTGGCTCAGACCTCTGCATCCTGACGCGAGCGCGGGCGGTACAGAAGGCGCCGCCCTCTGGGGGACGTCATGCCCCGTTCCGCCCTTTCTTTCGCGTCGCACAGGGCCTCCCGGCCGAGGAGGGGCGCTCGCACTCCCCTGGCGCCCCGAGCGCGGATCCGCCCGCGCCCTTGTCTTTGATTTGCTCGGCCCTCGTCTCCGCTGTTTCAGGATTGGTCGGTTGGTGCTCCTCTTCCCGCCCTCTCCGGGACTTCCGCTTCCGGTTCTGACGGTGGCTTCGCTGGTAACGATGATCGGAGACATTCTGCTATTCGGGTAATTGAGGGGGGGGCCAGAGGTGGGGGAAGGCCAGGCGGGGGGGCGGGCGCACTTAGTAAACGTAATTCTCCTTCTGTAGGACCCTGCTGGTGAACGCTGGGGCTGTTCTCAACTTTAAACTGTGAGTAGGCGGTGCTGGGTTGCGGCGCCGCCGGAGCCGTAGGCCCGCCCCCGCGCGTGTGAGCCCACCCTGCGCGGTCCTCTGGCCACGCCCCCGTCCGGCCTCTCTCCGGAGCCGGCCTCTGGCCACGCCCCCGCCGGCCTCGCGCCGGAGCCGTCCCCTGGCCACACCCCCGGCCGGCCTCTGGCCACGCCCCCGCCCAGCCTCGCGCCGGAGCCCGCCTCTGGCCACGCCCCCGGCCGGCCCGACCTGCTCCTGCCCCTGGGCGTCTACCGGCCCCCGCTGCATCCTGAGAGCCTCGGGCGCCCCCGCAGACGTCCCGCCCCAGATCCTCGCCCAGCTCTCCTTGTTTACCTTGTCTGTGGGGCAGGGCAGAGCAGCCGGTACCCGGAGAGGAGCCCTGGGCCGCCTGAGGTCCCGAGCAGCACGGCCGCCGGGCTGGCGCTGCAGCTTAGGGTCCTGGGCTCTGAGGCGGAGTCGGTCAGGGCGCTGCGTGGTCTGTGTGTCCCGGCGAAAGTGAACAGTGTCTGTCCTCTCTGTAGGAAAAAGAAGGAGACGCAGGGCTTCGGGGAGGAGTCGAGGGAGCCCGGCACCGGTAAGGTCTCCTTTCTGGACCCTGGCATCGCGCAGTGCAGCTCAGGGAGGACCGTTCTTTCTCGGCCGGTTCTCTCTAACTGATCGTGTGCGAGTAGGCACCGGAGAGAGGCGGGCTGGTCCTGCCCCTTCTCCCGCCTGCCCTCTCCGGTGCGATGGGCACTTCGCATGGCTGTGCCCTGTCACTCGGCTGCTGTCTGCCCTTCACACCCCGCGGGAAGCGAGCAGCCTCATGGGTAGCTGTTGCTCTGGTCGCTATTGGGTTGAGAGCGTGCAGGTCTTCGTTGTTCTGTAGCTTAGATGCCAACATTAGATTTTGAATAGCCCAGGACGTTTTATACAAGAGTTCGGATGTTTGTTTTTTTCTTTTTATACCATAATATTTATTGGTACATCGATGTCTGATTTTTCTTAAGAAATAGAATTTTTTAAGTTGGCTCTTCAAAAAATTGTGGAGACTGGTGTCGTGGTGCATATCTCTCATTTCAGCGCTCTGGAGGATGAGGCAGGAGGGTCCCACGTTTGAGCTCAGCCTGGTGAAGTTAGTGACTTTGCAAGACCTTGTGCTGGGGATGTGGCTCATTGTGAGGACCCCGGGTTTGCTCTTTGATACCAGCACCACCAGCAGTAAAGATGGAATTGTATATGGTGGTGCATGTTTATCATTTCAGCTACTGGAGACGCTGAGGCAGGAGGATTACAAGGTCGAAGCCAGCTGGGGCAACTTAGACTCAGTCTCAAATTATAAAAAGGGCTGTAGCTAAGTGGCAGAACACTTTCATCTTGGGTTGAGGGATCCTTGGCACTCGGTGGGGGGATGACAAGCAGGACCCCACTAAGGCAGGGCCTGTGGATCAGCTCCCCCTGGCCCAACACCTTCGCTTTACGTGGTCTCACCCACCTAACCCTTGGGCCACTGGATTTACACTTCATATTGATTAATCACCTGTTGGAGTGTAAAGGAGCCGCTACGTCGCTCTTGTCATTTATTTATCCATCTGTCAGCCGGAGTGCCGCTGAGTGGTGAATGTTTGCTTAGTGTGCTCCAGGCCCTGGATTTAGTCCTAGCACGGGAAAAATCCCTATCGCACGTTTATTGACCACGTGTTCCGTGGCCAGCTTCTGTGCTGGGCGCTGGGATAGAGTGGGGGCGGGGGCAGGCGTTACCTGGGACGGGAGAAAGGGTTCCTGCGTAAAGAACAGGCGTTGACGAAGGTGCTGTCAGCTGGGGATGGTGCTGACCAAGGAGCCTGGACATTGAGGGGCACGTGGCAGGAAGGCCCTTCAGAGGGGTGGCGTCGCAGTGGGCGGTGGGTGCCGTGGTGGGGCTTTGCCCAGAGGACAGGAGCGCTGAGGGGCAGAGGCGTGGATGTGGCGGAGCGGCTGTCCTCTGCTGGGGATCGGCCTGCAGGTGGCCCTCTTCAGGTGTTTCCTACTGGTGTCCATAAAAGGTGAGGTTTGTTTTCCCATTTTACACGTGAGGAAGCAGGCTCAGAGATGTGGCTCAGCTTGCCTGCGGCCATACAGCAGACCAGTGACAGTACTGGAAATCAGGCTTTTCTGACTCGAGTTCGCCCATCCACGTAAGCCTCTGTCCACTGATTCACTGCCACCGTGCCCGCTCCCCATCCACCTGCTGGGCCTCCCACCGTCCTGCCTTCCAGCAGGTAAATCATTCCTGCCCCAGACGAGGAAGACATTGACGCTTTGTAGGTCTGAGTCGGAGCTGAGACGGGTGGGGTAGGCCAAGGGAACCAGGGCCAAGGAGAGCAGACTGAGTGGCAGGGCAGGGCTCTGCATGTTCTGGACCCGCCGCTTCCCAGTGGCCAGCCAGCTGTGTTCTCCCGTCGCCCTCCAGCTGGGACTGCCACTCTGCCTGCCTGACCCTTTCCCCTGCCTCATGGCTATGTCCGCTCAGCCTTCCTGTTACCCAGAAGCAGCTGGGCACGGACTGGCCAGGTACCGGACCAGGACCTGAGCGGTAGTCATCTGTCCCCCCTTGAGGAGGAGCCTGGGGCCTTCCGCGGTGTGCTCTGTCCTGTGCCTGGGCTGCACCTTTGCTCACTGCCAGCTGGGTCTTGTTCCTTCCTGCTTCCTGTGCTTGGTGGTGCCTGAGATGAGGGATCTGTGTCACCAGGGCCAGGCATGGCCGCTGTCATAGGCCGAGGGGCCCATTTTGAGCATCTTGGGGACAGACCTACGCCAGACTGAGTCTAGATCCTGGTCGGGTGGCCGCCTGCCTGCAGCTCAGCTCTCTGTTGGGTAATCCTCTGCTCATCTAACCTGTGGGCCCAGATGTCACACTGCTGGAAGCGTTTCCCAGCACAGCCTCTGTAGTACTTCAGGCAGCAGCTGGCGCTCGCTGACATTCTTCTCATTCTGGATCCCTGGAGCCCTGAAGAAGGTCCCAGGGCCCCCGGCTTTCTGGAGTCCTGATGTACCAGATCTTCCCTGACAGGGAGCTTTGTTACAGAGACCAGTGCAAACCTCTGACACATGTACCAGTATGATTTGCATCAACAGGGATACTTTTCTCCTCTTTTTGCAGTTCTGGGTATTGAACTCAGTTCTGCATTGATGTGCGTGTAGCCCTTTTTGTTAACCTTTTACAACGGACTCTTGGTAAGTCACTTGAGCTCCACAGGCTGGTTGTGAACTTTGGATTCCCCCTGCCTCAGCCTCCCAGAGTGCCGGGATGGCAGGCGAGCAGCGCTGTCTGGCCAGGATCCTTCCTGTGTGTTTATTTTTGCATCTGTGTGGTGTTGACGGAGCCAGGGCCTTGTGTGGACTAAGTATGTGTCCCCGCTCCTCACTGAGCTGGGACCCCGCCCTAGGGTTGGCTTCTTTGGTTTTTCAGCATTTCCAGCTTCGCTTCAGATGGCTCATGGAATATTACATTCTGTGCCCCTGGGGTCACGGCTCCATGCGGCCCCTGTCAGCTCTCAGTTCCCCTTTGTGTCACAGGGTCTTGTGTACAGGAATGGCCCCAGGCAGGACACGTTCTTCTGTAAATGGCCACAAGGTAAATATTTGCAGCTTGGTGGTGCAAGAGCTCGGCTCCGTGTGACCACACACGGAGCCGCCAGAGAAGATAGCTCAGTGGGCGTGGGAGTGTACCAGGAGAGCTTTCTCCATAGACACACACACCTGGATTCCGTAGTGTTTCTTTCCTTTCTTTCCAGCCCTGGGAACTGAACTGAGGGCTTGGTGCTAGCCAGGCAGGTGGTGCTGCCGAGCTGCATCCCAGCCCTTCGTGGCAGCCCATCTCGTACAATAGTCTTGTCTTTTTAAAATATGAAAATACACAACCGTTTTCAGTTCATTGGCCGTAGAGGGAAAAAGGGCTGGTTTTGACCTGCAGACCATAGTTTTTGTTTCTGTTTTTTTTTGAGACAAGGTCTTGCTTTGTAGCTCAGGCTGGCCTTGAACTTACAGCAATCCTCCTGCCTCTGCCTCCTGATTGTTTGCCTATTTTTTGTGTTATGGGGGATTGAACTCACAGCCTTGCACTTGCAAGGCAGGTGGCGGCACCACTGAGCTAAATCCCTACCAAGCCATAGTTTTCTGACCTTTTCTTAGAGCGTTGAATTTACATCTCCTCAGCCTAAGAAAGTCCTCAAAGAAACGAGGGTAAGGTCTTTTTCTCAGTAGTGTGTGTGGGTGGGTAAGGCTCAGGGCAGACTGATTGGAGAGACTCAGGTTACATGCCCTGCTTTAAGCCAGTCAGTGGTTTCCAGGATGTCACGGTTGGCCCGTGGCTGCCACGGCCCCTGTGTGCCTGTGTGTGGGAGGGGACGCCGAGTGGTCCCAGGAAGACAGAGGTGCTGGGCCCGTGTGGGTAGAAGCCGACTGCAGCAGCGACGTGGGCATAGTCACTGTGCCCTAAAAGCACTTTCTGACTTTGCAGGTGACAACATCCGGGAGTTTTTACTGAGCCTCCGATATTTCCGGATCTTCATCGCCCTGTGGAATGTCTTCATGATGTTCTGTATGATTGTGTAAGTCCAGCCCCAGTCTCCTCAGTGTCCTCTGCAGAGGGACCCGTGGGAGGGTCATTCTCCGTGCTCTCAGTACGCACTTTTGTGTTGCGCTTCTGCTCCCAGAACAAGAACTCTCCCTGTGAGTGAGGGTCCAGCGGGGTTCACCTCTCATCGAGGTCTCCATGGGCAGGTTGCACCTGATTTGAACAGTATCTTCCACATTACTGCTGTGCCAGGGACCTAACTTGAGCCTATGAGGCTGTCCCTTTGCCACTTCTGCTGGGCTCAGCCTGTCATGGAATCTGCTGAGGTGTGAAATGGCATGAATGTCCAGTATGCTGCCAGGTGCCCCTGAAGCATTGCTCGGAGTGAGTGATTCTGGCTGAGTGTCCTGGCCAGGCCTTTGATTGCAGCACTTAGGAGGCTGAGGGAGGTGGGTCACAGTGAGCTCAAGGCCGGCCTGGACTGTTTAGAGAGACCCTATCTATAAAAACCCCTGCTTTTGCTTTCATGGCACCTTTCCTCAGAAGGCTGAAGAACCTACACAGACTGCCCGCCCTCCAGTGTTGGAGCTTTCGGTCTACTCCTGTGAACAAACCCGGGGCCCATGGCACATAGGCTTGGGAAAGACACTAAGAGGCCGGACTTGCTCTTCCACATCTGTGATCCCTGCACTCAGGATCTCCATGAGTCCTCGGCCAGCCTGGGCTCCACCGTGAGCTCAAAGCCAGACTGGACTGCACAGCCAGGCCCTGTCCCAGAACGCAGACAGGAGTGGGGCTCCCGGCCGAAGAGGCAGCCGGGGCAAGAAAGGCTCTTGGGCAGCTGCGTTCACAGAGCTGGGAAAGTACAGGGTGGGCACGTGCCAGGGACCTGGGGCAGAAGCGCTCCATGTGTTTGCTTTGTCCTGTCCCGTGCACTCGCTTTATCAGCCTGTCCCGTCTCTCAGGGTCCTTGCTGTGGTGTTTGCTGGCCTGTGATGAAGGCGGCCACGCAGACACTGCCCTCCCAGCTTGGCTCCTGGGGGCCAGTTTAGTCCCTGGCCCAGCATCCTGCTTTCCTGTCTGGGAGCAGAGGCCTCCTGGGGTGCCTTGGTACCCAGTTGAGTGTGATCCCCAGGGCCTGTGGCCAGGTCCGCTGCCCCTGGCCCTGGAGAGTAGGGTCTCACGTCAGGAAGCACAGCGACCCTGGCTGCTTCCACCCCACAGTGCTTCTGTCTGGGCTGCTGTGGAGTCCGCGTTCTGCTCTGGCACCTTGCAGAGAAAGTGTGCAAGGGCTGATGGTGACCAGCTCTTCTGGTAAGGGGCGAGTCGGAGGTCTCGAGAGGGCCCTTCCTCCTGTGCGCAGGAGGCCGAGGCAGGAGGAAAGCCTAGGCAGCGCAGTGAGACCCCAGCTTACAAGGAACAATGAGAAGCTCTGGGGATGGTCAGCAGCAGCAGGAAGAAAGGGGTCTCTGTAGGAGGGAAGGGGTTTCCTAGGATACTGAGACACTGGTAATCACCTAAATATCCATAGGCAGAGTCTGCCAACGGCACCAGAGAAACACCGTCAGAGTAAAGTAGGTCAGCCACCACTGGATGTAGTCCAGCTTCTGTGGTATGCGTTGTTCACAGAGAACAGAGAATAAAGGAACTGGGCCTGTGGCGCACACCTGTGGTCCCAGCGCTGTGGGAGGCTGAGCCAGGGGGATCCCAGGTTCAAGTCCAGCTTGGGCAATTTCGCTAGACCTGGTGTCATAAAAAGGCTTGGGATAGGGCAGGGGAGTTAGCTCAGTGGTTCTGGTGCCTGCCTCACAAGTGCAAGGACCTGAGTTCGATCCCCGGTAACCACATACAACACTGCCGGCCATGGAGACTCACGCCCGCCAGCAGTCGGAACCACATACCACAGTGCCGGGCGTGGTGGCTCACGCCTGTCATCCCAGCGCCTGGGAGGCAGAGGCAGAAGGAATGCTGTGATGTGAGTTTCAGGCTGAGCTCAGGGCCAGCCTGAACCACAAAGTGAGACCCTGTCTCAAAAAACGTTTAGCCAGGTGTGGTGGCGCATGTCTGTAATCTCAGCACAAGGGAGGCTGAGACAGGAGGATTGCTTGCAGCTTGAGGCCAGCGTAGGCTCTACAGCAAGATCTTGTCTCATAATAGAACAAAAAAATTAAACATTTAAAAAAGGGACGGGGACACAGCTCAGCAAGAAAGCTCTGGGTTCCATCCCCATTGCCAAAAAACACAAATTATCACATCCTGTAAGCAGCTGAACCAAGCCGCTGTGGCAGTATTAAGGAAGCACGATGACACTGGGGTGTGGGGATCAGTACCCCGCAGTCCGGAGCCACTGGCACGTCACAGTGTGACATTGGGCGGAGGTGGTGGCCGTCAGGTGCTGGATGGTGGCGTGTGCTGGTCCCTGGCTCTTAGGGACAGTCCTGGTGGGCACGCGTGTGCACACCTGTTTTGCCCACGCCCAGTACTCATTTTGTGGAGTATGAGCCTGGCCATGAAGTTCCCAGGTCACAGAGTGACTGCTTGTTCTTTGGGAGAATCTGGAGACGGCCGATTTCCAAAGTAACTGGCCGTAGTCAGGTCCCGACCAGTGATGCAGACGCAGGTCCGGGCCAGGTCCAGGCCCGATGGGCAGTGGCATCGCTCAGGGGCTCTGCTGTTCAGTGCATAGTAAACTGGCAGTCTGTTCCCTGAAGCGTGCTTAGTCATGGAAGTCACCCATAATTGCAGTGTCATAACTGTGGCAGATTCATACAGGGCCCTTGTGTTGGCTTGGTTTTGGGGTACTGGGGCTCTAACTTGGCCCTTGTACTTGCCGCAGGCGGTCCCGCTGAGGTGGATCCCCTCGCTCTCACCACGCTTACGCTTAAAGTCAGAGGGCGGTGTACGGCACAGCCCCGCGGCCGTCTCCGGACTCTGAGCACGCCTCCGCCGGCTTCTGACTTGCAGGCTGTTTGGCTCGTGAGCCCCAGGCAGAGCCGGAACTCACCTTCCCCGATGTGGAATCTGCCTTTCACCGCGCCTGCTGACTTCAAGGGTGTTTTAAAAGCAAACCGGGTCGTCCCAGGAGCCCCAGCTCGCAGCGGTTGGTGCCGTCTCTGCCAGGCATCTCCACCTCTCCATCTCTGCCAGGCATCTCCACCAGGCGTTCCCTCTGCAGAGGAAGGTCCGTGAAGGCTGCGACTGACTTTCCTGCCGGCCGGAGCAGGTGGAAAGCCGCCTCAGAGGACTCTCCTCTGTCGCCTTTTTTCATTTCTTTCTGGTACTGGGCATGAACTCAGTGTCATGTGCTTGCCAGGCAGGCATCGGTGCCACCGAGCTACATCCCTGGCCCTTTGTTTTGTTTTCAGTGACCTTCCTTTTGGTCCAAATTGTTCTGGTTTTTACAGATCATGGGAGGGCCTGAGCAGGAGTGTGACCCACAAGTTGCAAGCTGCCTCCCTCGGGGCTGTCCATTGGGTTGAGCTGCGTGTGGGGCCCCAAGGGATGGCGTCCCATTTGCAGGCCAGGGTGGCTTCTGAATTTCTTCCACTTGGCAGCTTGCTGGGCGGCTTGGTGCCACCTCCTGCAGCGAGGTCCCCGTCACTGATTTGTTGGGCGGCCTGGGTGATGCGTGGCAGGTCTCCAAGCAGGGAGAGCATGGGGTGCCTGCCGATCCCGGGGGTGGGGGAGTTGTATGAAAATGTGCTTTGCTTTGAATACCTTTATAAATAAAGGACTTTGGGGAGCACTCACTGCATAGTTGTTGAAATGATTTGTTTGTTTGAGATAGGGTCTCGCTGTGTAGCTCAGGCTGGCCTCAACTTGAAGTGATCCTCCTGTCTCAGCCTCCCAAGTGCTAGGATTACAGGCATGCATCACGCCCTCCAGCTCAGAAATGTCTTGGAAGAAGAACCCTGATTTCTCTGCTGAATCCTCTAGCTTTTTTGTCTAGGGTTTTGGAATCTTGACTTGAAGGTAAAATCTAAAGGGAGAAAATAAGGTTTTACAATTCAATCAGTGAAAATGAAGCTCATTATTAAAAAGGAACTTTGGTTTGTATAGTATTTGGATGGGTTGGAGGCTTTACTGTGTGATCCAGGCTGTTCACAAACTCCTGGACTCACGCAATCCTCCTGCCACAGCCTCCAGAGTAGCTGGGATTCCCTGGCCCGTGCCACAGTGCCTGGCTCTTTGTACATTTTTTTTTTTTAGGTTATTTTTTGGAGACAGGGTCTCGCTTTGTGGTTCAGGCTGGCCCTGAGCTCAGCCTCAAACTCACATCACAGCAATCCTCCTGCCTCTGCCTCCCGAGTGCTGGGATGACAGGCATGAGTCACCACGCCTGGCACTGTGGTATGTGGTACTGGTTGCTGCTGGGCGTGAGTCTCCACATCCAATATTGATATGTGGTTACCTGGGATCGAACTGGGTCGCTGCATTTGCAAGACAGGCGCCGGAACCACTGAGCTAACTCCCCGGCCCTCTTTGTACATTTTTTAAACCAAGAAAACAGGTTCCAGTGTGAAGTGCTTCAGGTGACCTGTGGGAAGGACCTGGAATCCTGGTGGCTGGCAGCAGATTTCTCTTCCTGACTGACACAGTAGATGCTGGTCAGGGACGTGAGGCCAGCAGAGGCACTGGGGTGTTGCCAGGCTAGGGTCCGCGCCAAAGTTGCCGTGTCCCTGTCAGCTCCCATCCGTGTGGTGAGCAGGGTCAGGAGCTGCACTCAGAGCACTGGGTACGTCAGGGTCAGGTGGCGGTGGGCCCAGCTTGCTCCTAGCAGCAGGGTGGCATCCTCAGTTACCTCTGCAGTCGAGCCTCAGGAACATATGTTGTCGCCTCCTGCAGTCGGGCTGGAGTCCAGCCCCTGCCACAGAGATGCAGCGCTGCGGAGCCGCACAGCTGGCCCCGGGGTGCGGACCTGGGGAGGCTCAGGCCTGCCTGGCCCAGTTACTAGGTTTGGTTCTAGCCAGCCATGTTGGGGTATAGCTGTCGCCCAGCCTTGGGAGGCTGAGGCAGAAGGATCGCCATGAGTTCAAGGCCAGCTGCGCAGCACTGCCAGACCCTGTGTCAGCAAACCACAGACAAGTTAGGTACGGGAGCTGTGCCTCGAAGCAGGCGTGTTCCGGTTCTGGGTGGGTTTGATACAGTGCAGGCCTGGTCTCTGCTCCCTGCTAGTGGCCTGTGCTTCTGCTTCAGATCTCTGAGCCTCAGTTTCCCCGTGCCTGGAATCAGCCTGCCGTCCTGCCTGCTGGGAGCTGAGAGGCCCCGCACACCTGGCACAGCCTGGGTGCCCTCTGTGGCTGCGCCCCAGGGCCCTGACCGCGTAGTGTCCCGGTGTCTCCTGGTGTGTGTGATCGGAGATCGGGGTGTCTGAGAAGTGCAGAGGTCTCCTGCCCTGTGAAGAGCCCGGCCCCGTCCTGGGAGGCGGGACCCCGCCCGGCCCTGCGGACACAAGAGGAGCAGCGCTGCCTGGCACTCTTCCCACGCTGGCAGCGGCTGCACTCCCGTGTCTCCCTTCAGAGCAGCGGAGGGAGGCTGGCCTCAGGTGAGCTGTCGCAGGCCGGGCTGCGCGGTACACTGGCTCCCTGCTGCGCCTGCTGCTGGCGTGCTCAGGCTCACACTGCCTCCCTCCAGGGCGCGCTCCTTGGGGACCGGCGGACGGGTTGTCACAAACCCACCTCCTGGCAGCCCTCCCTGGCCTGTCTGTTTTGCTATGGTCCTGGGCTCTTAAGTCTTCTGGCCTTTTCTCTCTTCTCCTCTTTTTCTCTGTAATGCGGTCCTGGTGATGAAATCCAGGGCCATCACAAAAGTTCATCCCTTTTTTTTTTTTTTGGAGACACGGTCCCGCTTTTTGTGGTTCAGGCTGGCCCTGAGCTCAGCCTCCAACTCACATCACAGCAATCCTCCTGCCTCTGCCTCCCGAGTGCTGGGATGACAGGCGTGAGCCACCACGCCCGGCACTGTGGTATGTGGTACTGGTTGCTGCTGGGTGTGGGTCTCCACACCCAGTACTGTTATGTGGTTACCGGGGAATCGAACCCGGGTCCTTGCGCTTGCGAGACAGGCACCGGAACCACTGAGCTAACTCCCCGGCCCCAAGTTCATCCCTTTTTAATTTTTTATTTATCTTTGAGACAAGATCTCACTTTGTAGTTCAGACTGGCCCTGAGCTCACTATGTACTTCAGGCCAGACTGGAACTCACAGCAGTCCTCCTGCCTCTGCCTCCTGAGTGTTGGATGACAGGCGTGAGCCACCGCGCCCGGCGCTGTGGTGTGTAGTTACTGGGATTCAATTTGGAATGTTGCACTTGCCAGGCAGATGCTGGAACCACTGAGCTAAATCCCCTCCCACCTTTTTTTTTTTTTAATTTTGAGATAGAATCTCACTAAGCCATCAAATTTCTCCAGTTGGACTGGAAATTTATTTATTTTTGCGGTACTGAGGATCAAACTCAGGCCCCTGGGCTTCCTAGGTAGGGGCAGCCCTAGAGCTAAATCCCTGGCCCTGGACTGAAACTTTGGGTTCTCCTGCTTCTGCCTCCCGATGCTGAGATTATAGGTGTGTACTATTAGGCTAGTTTATGCAGGACCATTTGATTCATATTTTCTCTAATTTCTATGCAGTACTGGGGAGGAGCCTGGGGATTTTGAACCTGCTAGACAAGCTGCATCTTGAGTCTTCTTTTATTTTGAGATGAGGTCTTGCTAAGTTTCCGAGGCTCGGCTTGAACTCACACTTCCCCTGCCTCGGCCTCTCCTAGCTGGGACGAGAGGCAGGTGATGCTGCACCAGGCTGCAGACACTTTTCACACTTGCTGGGATCTGGCTGGCCGTCTCCAAGCGCCGTGCAGCAGAGCCAGAGCCCGTGCTTCTGGAGGGAGAGGCCCTGGCTGCCTACGGCCAGGGCTCCCAGCTGCGTGGCTGTGAACGCCCAGGAGCCTGGGCTTAGCAGCCTGCTTCACTCACTTCAGCTTCAGTTACAGTCAAGCTTCTGAAGTACTCGTGCAGCCTCTGAGTGTCTTCCCCAAGGTGAGGCTGGAGCCATGTGCGCGGCCTGGAGCAGGCTGTCGCAGGAGCACGTTAGACCTGAACAGGTCTATCTCGGGAGACACGCCTCAGAGAAACACACAGCACGGTATCGATGCAAGCCGCAAGAGGTTTATTCAGGGACCGGCGCCGGGACCGTCCTTACACACAGGGAAGGAACGGCCCCGAAAGGAAAAATAGCACGGCTTATATACACGATTTGGCAGGTTAATGGTTAGGTGGCTTTTTGGGCAAGGAGATATACTTTTAAATTTATAGGTTGGTTAGCTTTGAAGTGATTCAACAAAGCAAGAATGTTTCTTTTTTAACATTATCTTAGTTTACCACCTGTTCCTGAGAATGGGAGGGTTTTTAACAAGAACTAGGTTTGTTGACCTTAGTGACCAGGCCTGTTATCTCCTCTTTCTTAGGCCTTGTGGTCTTTGTTCTATAACTCTGCATTTTTGACTTTTAGACCTTGCAAGCACAGGCCGGGAGTGCTGCTGGCCGCTTTGCCTCTGGTCATTTTCCTCACGGTGCAGGGCCAGGCGCCCTGCCCTGGCCTGAGCTCCTGGAAGGGGGTTGACCATTGCAGACCAGAAACTCAGACTCCACAGCTTTTAGTTAGAAAATGGTGAGGCTGGTGTGGTGCCGCACGCCTGTCACATCAGCACTCAGGTAACAGGCAGGAGGGTCACCTGGGTTTGAGGCCAGGCTGGGCTACGTGAGACCCAGCCTTAAAAACAAAAACTAAACGAAGGAACTGGGGGTGCAGCTTGGGGGTGAGAGCCCTGGAGTCTGACAGCGGGAAGTGGAGAGGGAAGATGGGCAGAGTCTGCTGGATGGCACTGGCCCGCGCTCTGCCGGCCTCGGGGACGGGCAGCATGGCCCACACACTGCCTCCGTGAGACCCATGCCACAGGGACCTTGCTCCAGGAGCGTGAGGAGCGTGAGCTGCGGTCCTGGGTGGGTGCAGGCAGGACAGCTCCCCTCTCCAAAGTGGAAGGATCACGAGAAGTCAGTTCATGGCCATAGGGGCAGTGGTGAGTGGGGCTAGGACAGCCCAGGGACTTGTGATGCAGTGGTGTCTGTGTGTGTGTGTGCGCGTGTGTGCGTGCACGTGCGCATGTATGTGTGCAAGCGGGAGCAGCCTATGACAGGCAAGATGGATGTCCCTTCCTTAGTCAAACTTCATCTCTAAGGCGGGTGTGGTGGCGCATGCCTGTGATCCTGGCACATGGGAGGCTGAGGCAGGAAGATCATTGCTAGTTTGAAGCCAGCTTGGGGTACATAGCAAGACCCTGTCTCAAAGAACCCAAAACACCAAACAGACAAACATTGTCTCTTGTCTTACAGTACTGAGGATTGAATCCAGGCCTTTCACATTTGAGCTTCAGCCCTAGCCCTTTTTTTTTTTTTTTAGGTTTTTTGAGACAGGGTCTCGCTTTGTGGTTCAGGCTGGCCCTGAGCTCAGCCTCCAACTCACATCACAATCCTCCTGCCTCTGCCTCCCGAGTGCTGGGATGACAGGCGTGAGCCATCACGCCCGACAGTGTGGTACGTGGTACTGGTTGCTGCTGGGGTGAGTCTCCATGCCCAGTATGGTATGTGGTTACCGAGGATCGAACCCGGGCCCTGGTGCTTGCAAGACAGGCGCCGGAACCACTGAGCTAAACCCCTGGCCCTGAGGACAAGCTTTTTCACCAGAAGCACTTGCTAGGGACGAAGTAAAGGAATGTGGCTTTCAGAGGTTGGAGTGCGCGAAGGAGTGTCAGCCTGTCTGCTGCTGGCTGAGGTTTTGGGTGTCAGTCCCCTCTGTGACGGCCCTGGTGCGTGAGGACCACACAGCGGAAGAGCTCAGACGCCAGGAGGCTAGAACAACGTGGGACATGAGGACACCACAGGAAACGACGCTGCGGGATGTGAGGAAGAGTCAGGGCCCCAAGGACCCCAGGACGTGAGACCCAAGACAGACACCATGAATCCATTAGCGCGAAGGTAGCGGCTGCATGTGGAGTGGAAGCTGGGTGACACATTGGCTGCACCCCCTGGGAGCTCAGCCACCACAGGTCATTTCTCCTTCTCAAATGATACGAGGGTTATACTGTCACGCCTGTAGTTTTGGTGGCTTGGGAGGCTGAGGCAGGAGGGTCTCTTGGGCCCGAGAGTTCAAGGCCAGCCCGGGTGACGGATGTAGCGAGATCCTGTCTCAAGACAGTAACAGCAGAAGAACAGTTGTCACAATTGGGGTTTCCAGTATTGAGAGGCACAGCAGGCCAGGCGCCCAGACTGCAGAGGTGATGGTTGGCGGGCTGCTCCTCATTTTTAACTTTAAAGTGCTTTTGCATTGTAACAACCTCTTTGGTGGGTAACACCTCAGGGTGTCTTGTCACAATGCCTGTGTCGTGGTGGCTGTGTCTCAGGTGCGCAGCTGTCACCACCCCTGCCATCCTCCCTGCCCGTTCTGCTGGGCAGCCGCCTTTGCTCTAGCTGCACACACAGCCAGGGCAGCCTTGCTTCGCCCCGGCCGGAGGGGCCCCGTGGGCTGGTGTGTTGTCCGTCACCAGCGTCCCAGTGCCTGGCTGCTTGCCTCCTGGGGCCGCTATGACGTGGCTCGCCTATGTTCTGTCTCCTTGGGGAGAGTCCTGGGAGTGGCGTTCTTGTCACGTCGCAGCCGTCCAGCTGCCAGGTGTTCAAGCTGTGGCCTGTACAGCCCTGGGCCACGCACAGCTGTTTTGTGCGCAGGGCTGGGTACTAAACCCACGGCCTTCTGCCTGCTAGGGAAGCACTCTGCCGTGGACCTACCCCCTTGCCACCATTGTCATCGTTGGTATTTTGTACAAAGTCTTAGTCCAGGCTGGCTTTGAGCTCGTGATCCTCCTGCCTCAGCCTCCTGAGAAGCGGAGATGAAAGAGTACCCCACCACACCAGGACTTCTGCCGCAGCCCCAGCCCACACACAGGGCTGCCAGGGCCCCGGGCTTTGTCACGGTCTGCCGGTGAGCTCCACCGTGGACCCTGGGAGCAGTAGCTGCTCAGTACATGTTGCTACCTGTCATTACTGTACTGAAACAGGGATGTAGAACTGGGGCAGTCAGGAGACCGCAGTGCTCAGCTTACAGCGGAACCTGGCATTAGTGTTCCGCTCAGAGCTCGTCCAGGCCGACTTGAGAGATTAAGGGTTCAGGGCAGCTTAGCCAGCTGACCGCGGCCACGGTCAGGCCGAGGACCACGGAGGCTCCTGGACAGAGGACAGATGGGGACCGGCACGTGTGCCCGACCTAGAGCACAGCTACCGCAGTGGTGAAAGGGGGTGCGCCCCTGTCCTCCCGGCACTGGGGAAGCTGAGGCAGGAGGGCACTAGTTTGAGTCCAGCCTGAACTACACGGTGAGCTTAAGGCTAGCCTGGACTGAAAAACCAGAAAAGAACTAAAACATAAAAGAAGGAAGCCATATTTACCGGTCCTTCTGCCTATTCTAACTATATTTTTGTTTCTTCTGGTATTTTTTCCTGTTGTATCATGTATGTCTGTAGGTACATATGTTTGTACATATTCTAATAAAAAGGTAAGATAATACACTTTATGTACTGTTTTATCATTTACTATTAAATTGGGAGGGTTTTACATTGTTGTTTTACAGGTTTTTTGTGTCTACCGCTCACATGTGTGCGTGTGCGTGTGCACAGCGCTCGGGATCAGCCCCAGGACCTCACTCCCTGCTCACAGCCTGCGCCCTGGGGTCTGTCCTCGTCACCTGAAGGCCACCAGACTGAGGTCTAGCAGGTAGAGCCCCGAGCTCCTGGTGGCCCCTTCCAGCCAAGTGAATCTGTTTGTTTCCAAGTCCTTCTGCCGGCTGTTGCTGTTGTTGGTTTTGGCCCCTGCTTCAGGGCATTCCTATAATCCCAGCACTTGGGAAGCTGAGGCAGGAGGGTCACTGACAGTTCTAGTTTGGGCTACATAATGAGTTTATGATTACGTAATGAGACTGTTCTTCAAAATAATAATAATAGGGTGGGGATTTAGCTCAGTGTTTCCAGCACCTGCCAGGCAAGTGCGAAGGCCCAGGTTTGATACCCTGGTAACCGCATACAACAGTGCTGGGCCTGGTGACTCATGCCTACCAGCAATCAGTACCACACACCACAATGCCAGGTTTGGTGGCTCACGCCTGTAATCCCAGCACTCAGGAGGCAGAGGCAGGAGGATTGCTGAGTTCAGGGCCAGCCTGAACTGCAAAGTGAGACCCTGTCTCAAACAAAAAAGGGGGTCTGTTGAGGAAGAACCCTCATAGCAGGATTGGCGGCCTCCTCTCCTTTGCAAAAGCAACAGGAGTCGCTGGGAAACGTCCTCCGAGCAGTTAGTCCGCAGATCTCGGCGACTCGGGCCTGACAGGAGCTGCCAGGACCCTCCCTGCACGCCCTCTGCGTGGCGCCGGTCGGGCCTCTGCCCTGATGAGTCCCGTGTCCACTGTGCAGTGAAACTGCGTTACTGTGTGACCTTGTGTGCAGGCAGGGGCTTCCGCGCGGTCTTACGGTGGGCTTTGTCCGTCCAGGCCGCACTAAAGGCCTGCGGTCCAGATCTGAGGACCAAGTGAAGGGTGTGCCAGGCCGTTCCCTGTCTGTCCCGGGAGCACGCGCCGGTGCCTGGTCAGCGGGCCACCAGGACTCACTGGTGTCGCGCTGCCCCGTGCTGGGATGGTCCTGCGGCCCAGGGGCCACCGCTCTGTCTTGAGGGGACCAAAGTGACGGGCCCATGTGGAATCCACTCATGTTAATGCTGCTGAGTTTTTTTTTTTTTTTTTTTTGAGACAGGGTCTCGCTTTGTGGTTCAGGCTGGACCTGAGCTCAGCCTCCAGCTCACATCACAGCAATCCTCCTGCCTCTGCCTCCCGAGTGCTGGGATGACAGGCGTGAGCCACCACGCCCGGCACTGTGATATGTGGTACTGGTTGCTGCTGGGTGTGGGTCTTGTTATGTGGTTACCGGGGAATCGAAACCGGGTCCTTGCGCTTGCAAGACAGGCGCCGGAACCACTGAGCTAACTCCCCGGCCCAATGCTGCTGAGTTTTAAGAACCTTAGAAAAGCAGGTAAGTCGAGGCCTTCCCAGCTTCTTAAAATAACCTAAAATAACGAACAAGTCGTTTATCTCTGTGTGATCCTTGCTGTAGCGAAAGAAAGCCGCTGCACCTCGGAGTGGGAGAGGAGAGGAGGCCCAGAACGCGCCGTGTTTGTTCTGCTTATCCGGAGCAGATAGCCAACGTCTCGGGCCACCTGCCAGTTTGGACCACACTCGTGAGTGCCGTGTCCGGGACAGAGCCCAGGAAGTGACTCTGCCCGTTTATTTTATCCTGCGAGTGTGACATAAACCTCTTCCCACGTGCGGGAGCAGCCGAGTGCTTCCTTGAAGCAGAGGAAGGTCCGCAGGTGCCGCGCGCAGACCCGAGGACCACACGTGCTGCTTCTCAGCGTCTCTCTCCTGTTTTGTTTTTTGAGATGAGGTCTTTGTGGTTCAGGCTGCTCTCAAACTCCCAGCGATCCTCCTGCCTCTGCCTCCCAAGTGCCGGGATTATAGACGTGAGCTACCACGCCCGGCTTTCCTCCCTCCTGTTGACCATGTAGCGCTTCCTGTAATAAGGGAAAACGTCGCTTCTCCCGAGGTCCTGGGTAATAGGCTACCCTCTGAACGCTGCTGCCCAGTCGCAGAGCACTTGTCCGGGCTCTGTCCCGAGGCCCACAAGTAACCGGCTTTTCATTTCGGCAGTATTGGGCATTGAAGCCAAGGTCTCCGGACAGGGCCCTGTCCCCGGCCTTTTTAAATCAGTGAGTGGCCTAGACTGGGTCAGAGTTAGGGACGTGCCACTCTCCTGCCGCCGCCTCCCAGACTGCAGGGATGACACGTGTGCTCGCCGCGCCCGGCCAGAGCACAGCTCCAGAGGGGACGGGGCGGCAGGCGGGGCAGTGAGGGGCAGGAGAGGCCCTGGGTGGCTTTGGGTCTGTCTCCTCCTCCGTGAGATGCTGGTCGGGCAACCCTTCTGCAGCATTTCCGCCGAGCAGGGCGGAAGGGGCATTTTTTGGAATCGAGTTCCGAGCCTGGGAAGCAACGGCTCCGGCTGCGAGGCCACCCGCGGACGCCAGGCCTCCGCAGCGCACACGGAAGGCGCCCGTCCCCGCGGAGGGAGGTGTCCTCCGCACCACCCAGACGGGCCGCCTCGAGCGTCTGGGGTCAAGGGCTGGGCGCTCGCCTTTCCGCCAGGAGACTCCGCCCACCTGGTCCGGGCAAGGGCGGGGCCTCCTGGCCAGGGCCGTTCACCCGCCTAGCCGCTTCCCAACGGCTCCCTGGACCTGACGGCAGGGAGGGGCGGTGTCGGGCGAGTGCGCTTGCGCGCGCCTGCGCAGAAGCGCGGGGCGGAGTGCGCGCGCCGCCCCGCCCAGGCCTGGAGTCTCCGCCCGCCCCATCTCCCAACCTCCTCAGCGTGGCGCCGACGCTGCGTGCGGCGCGGGTTACCCAGAGTGCTCTGCGCGGGGGCCGCTCACTGGAGTTTGGTTCGCGAGGCGGCGGCGGCGGTGGCGGCGCTCCCGCGGCTCCTCCTCCTCCCTCGGCGCCGGCGGCGGCCGGGGCCCGAGCCCGGCTCCCCTCTCCGCCACCCCGCGCGCCCCTATCTCCCCCGGCGCCGCGGGGAACATGCGGCTCCGCTCCCGGAGGCCGGCGAGTGAGTGACCCCCGTCCCCCGCCTTAGCCGGCCCGGCCGCTCCCCCCCGCCTCGCCCAGGCAATGACAGCGGCTCCGGTGTCTCCGCAGCAGATGAGGGACCGGCTGCTGCAGGCCATCGACTCCCAGAGCAACGTGAGTACCCCGTTCGCGTCGGGACGAGGCCGCGTGGGCCCGGGACCCTCCCCCGCCCCGGGTCGCCCGCCCATGGGTCCCGAGGGCCTCGCTGGGTGCCCCCCAACCCCCCAGGGCCGTTGCCATCCGGACTGCTTGCCGGCGGGGTCCGAGTAGGGGCAGGTCGCTCGCCCGGCGGCGCTCGGTACGCGAGGCCGAGGCTTCCGCGCGGCCTGGGCGTAGAGGTGGACGGGGCCCGGCGGAGCCTCCTGCCCTGTGCCCCGACCCCTGCCCCAGCCCCGGCTAGTCAGCCTCACCCGTCCCTGGACGCGGGGCCCGGAGCCCCCGGCGAAGGGGGAGGGGAGGACGGCGAGGAAGCAACTGGTGTCCGGGAAAGCAACTCCCGGGGTCGAGGAAACCTTCCATACCCCTTCCTGCCTGGAAGCCCTTTTCTGGGCCTCCTGGGAGGCCGCGTCAGCCCAGCACCTGGCCCCACAATCACCAGACTTCTGTGGGGACGCTGCCTGGGACCGAGGGGGGAGAGCGTGGGATCCTTCCTGGGATGCCCCTTACCTGTCTGACCCAGCAGAGCTCGGCTATTGGTGGTGGAATAGACGTGGTCATTCACGTTTGCATTCACCCAGGAGTCAGTTTCCAACGGCTCTTCCCCACTGAGGTCTCGCGGTGGTTTGTGACCTGGGCTCTCAGGGTGAACCCCAGGGCCCGCCTGCTCAAGGAGCCCCTGGGCCATGGCTGCTGTTTGGAGAGGGATTCACTGCGCTCCTCCCCGACTGTAGAGAAAGTTCAGCGTGGATTGGAGTTGTCTTTCTAAGGTTGGGGGCGGTTGGGGTTGTTTCTTTTGTTGCAGTTAAGAGGGCTGTGCGAAGATGCTGTGGTATCCAGGTACGGAGACCTTTGCCGGGGAGTGGCAGAGCCTTTTCCTAAATACTGGGGACGAAACAAGGTCTTGGGTTTGGCTGAGCAACTCAGGCTTCTCTCCTGGGAGGAGTCTTTGCTCTTCCTGTCCACGAGTTGAGCTTGGCCAGTTACTCTAAGCAGTATGTTTTACTCTTATATTAGTTTTTTTTTTTTAATCACATTGATACAGTCGATAGAACTTGATGAGCTACGGTCTTCCCATGATTCTATTTCCTGTATCATAAGGTTTGTGGCTCCTGGTCTTTAGGCACATAATATTAACTTAATGGTAATTATTTTTAACAAATACTATTGATTTTTGTTATGACTTTGAAGGTGGGGAAATTACAGGCTATGTAAAACCTTCTAGAAGGTCTTTTTTGCAGTAACTGATCTTGCTGCTGTTTCAAGTCTTAAAACGTTAAAGGATAAAACAAGCGATGTGAAAAACTAGCATGGTGAGTTTGGCATCTTTCTCAGAGCTAGAGTCTTATTTCTTTTTTCAGTGTTCACTTCATTTTTCCAGAATTGGAGAGGTTGCTGAAATATCAACACAGTTTCTAATTCTGAGGAAAGCTTTGGGATTCAAAGACGCTTTGACAGGAGTCGTGGTGCTGTAGATTAAATGGGGCAGTGCCGCGAGGTTCCAGTGTTTGTCAAGCTTCGATTTTTAAAGGGTCCTATGGAGTGGCAAACAAAGAGCAGGAAGGACAAACCTCGGTTTTCTGTGCCTTAGGTTGTGCAGAAGCGTGCTATTCCTGTTGGCCGTGGTTAGGGTAACGACATGTAGTTCATGTTTTGAGTGGTTTATTTGGGGGACTCCAATGATGGGCTTGGGTCTTGCCCGTGTGCCAGGGGGGACTGAGAAGTTATTCTGTGAGCAGGGAGGACAGCACTTCCCATGTCAGTGACCCTCTGTGATCATTGTCAGTGCACTGGACAGGAGTGTGGCTTTGAGCAGATACCACAGCCTCAGAGTGCCTGGCACATTGGACTGTGTGTGGTTGCTAGTGGAGGAGGCCTGGGGCCTGGGATGTCTGCATCCGCAGTGTCTCTGTGATGGCCCCAGGCTCCAGGCTCAGGTGAGACAAGGGCTGCCTTGCTGGGTGGGGTATGACCTCCACCACTGGGTAACTGACAGATATTTGAGATGCTCATGGAAGAGAAGAGGAAAAAAAAAACTAAACGGGGACAGAGTTGGAGAGCCAACACTAAAATTAACCTCTTCAGAGACGCGATGGTGAATTGTGTCATGTGGTGCTCACTTTACGGGCGTACAGTCATGGGCTAACAAACTCAGTGTGGGACCAGCTGGCCTAATACTGACAGTCCAGCATCTGAAGAGTTTGGGAATCAGCACACTAACGTGGGCCTGCTGACTGTCTCCCTGCCTGGAGTTCCTGAGAGGAAAGCTGTGTGTTTGCTCCGAGCTTCAGCCTCTGGGGTATTTGAATTTCTTCTATAGCAGTTGGCTCAGAGTTAGTAATTTCTGCCAGTTCGGAAAGAAGTAAATCCTCTACTTCTCAAAAAGCAGCGAGCACTTTTGCAGAACATCAGAGACTTATTAACTTTTGGGGATGCGTGTTTCAGCTCAGTCCAGCACGCGCATGCTTGCTCCCAGTCTGTCCCGAGGACCATCAGTGAAGATAAAGGCTGTTGTACTCATGTGCAGAAATCTGAAGGAACCCCCCCATGTGGTCTCCTTGGCAGGGGACGCCCACTTGGAGCTGTGCCATGTCTTCCTGGCAGAAGGCATTCTCCAGAGGGTGTTGTGCTTTGTGTCTTTTCCATCTGAGCAGGTCCCCTGGACACATGTTCCTCCTGCGGGTTCACCTGACTAACCCCTAAGAGCTTTCTGGAACTTGGTGCTCAGCAGGGGCATGTGAGCCCCTCGTTTTCTGAGGCCCCAGTGCCGCAGTGCTTCACAGTTCAGGGGTGGATATTATGATGCCAAACTTTGGAGAATGACAGTCACAGGTGGCTTGAGCTTGTTCTCTGTAGAGCTGACAGGACACAGACATCACCTTGGGTTAAGAAGCAAAGACTAGCCCAGGGCAGAGTTAGTGCCTCTGTGTTTAGATCTGGAAGAGGCCTGAGAAGGCCCTGTGGAGAAGAGGGCCGTGAATGAGCCATTGCTGTCAGCATCAGTGCACCTGCCATGGGGCTCTGAGGAAGGCAGTATCCTCGGGACCCCTCTCTTCTTACAGTGCTACAAGCATTGTAAGCAAGGGCTCTGTGAAGACAGCTACAGGAAGGACCTCCTTTCAGCTTAGAGTAGATGGCCCCCAGACTCTCCTCTCAAGGGGAGCCCAGTACAGGTAGATGCACCCAGACAAAGTTCAACTTCTGGGGTGGGGGCAGGAAAGGCTAATGTGACTTGTTCTCAGTTTTGTTATTTGCGATAACCAGGGATTGAACTCCTGACCTTGTGCCTACAAGGCAAGTGGCACCACCACTGAGCTGAATCCCCAGCCTGTCTGCTTGTTTATAATCGTCCGTGCAGTGTGGATCGTGTGAACTTTCCCAGAAGCCGACATGTGCCTGTGCATTAACTGCATGTCACCAGTGTGCTGCTGCCTTCCAGTCCTATACAGGGAGGCAGGGTGCAGAAGCCAGCAGCAGGGCAATAGCAGGTTCCTTTCAGCGCCAGAACAGAAGATGCTTTCGTTTCTTACTTACCTGGTATGAGGTGACTGGCCTAAAGTTAGGGACTTACCTGGAGTTATTAAGTGACTGCTTTTGACTCTAAACAACACTGCATTGCTGTTGAGAGGTAGATGACTTCAGAAGGGCATAGGTTAGGGTTGTGTAGTTCACCATGGCCATGCTAATACCCGCACTTGGCGCATCCTTCCCAACGACTCCTTCCTCTCTTGGGCCATGCCTGTTAACCTGGGCCAGATGTGCTTCCTGTACCACATACAAGTTTATGTGAGATTATAACTGAACTGGAGTGCTCTAACAGGAGACTGTGCAGGTGACCTGTCCTGTCTGTCACGGGCAGTGTCCTGGGCCAGACTATGGTACCGCAACTACCACCAACACAGAGCTGCTTATGAGTCTTATACTCTTGTTTGCTATGTGCCCACGGATGGCAGCGCTTTGATAGTAACTGAAAATGCCACTGAGCTAGCAGAGAAGATGGACTGTATAAATGGCAGAATGTAAGCCTGTTGATTCTTACTCACCAGCATGCTAGAGGATGCAGCCCTAGAGCTCTGCCTGGTCCCAACAGTGGCCTAACTCAGTGACATTCCTGTCTTTGCTGTCAGTCCCACGCCAGGATGCAGTAGAGGAACACTGTGACGCGGGCGACTTGGAGGGGCAGGGAGGGAACAAGTGCTCCTGGGGAGACCGATGTCAGTCCTTGCTGGTGACTCACTGTGTTCCTCAGAGGAAGGTGGACCTTCAGCCTGTCCCCTGGAGGTGTCCAGACGCTCCTCAGGTTGTGCCATCCTTTCTGGAGGTCCCAGAGGCCTGGAGGGTTGACCCAAGACTGGCCCGTGGGAGGGCCTCTTGTCTCAGAGATGCCTGGACTCCCAGACCCAAGCTGGAGCTGCGTGTGTGGTCACCAATTTAAGCTGCCAAGCTCAGGGTGAGGTGGAGGGGTTGCTGTGTTTCTCGGACAGAGCCACACCTTGGTGGCCTCTGCAGACTGCTGCCACTGGCAGTGTGCTTTCTTTTGAGTCCTGGGTGAAAGCTGTCCTGAGTTTTTCTGGTCCCTTGGGAGATTGAGGGAGGAGGGTTGCTTGAATTGGATGTCAGAAAGGCAGTGGTGACTGAGGAGTGCTTGTTGAAGGTGGCTGTGCTCCGTGCCCACACTCACTGCACTCTTCAGAAGCCTTCCCTTTGCTCTGTGAGTACACCTGTAGACCCAAATCGTGAGCCCAGGAGCAGGCCTGTCAGTGCAGTGGAGACAGTGTTTTAGAGTATTCTGTCAGATATTTTGGAGCTCTGTTGTCAAAGAAATGTGGTGAGGTGCGAGGAGGGGCAGTTAACTGAACATGAGGAGCGGATGCTTGTGCAGCGAGTACAGAGGACGCAGACCTGAGGCTGCCCTGTCACTGCCAGAGGGAATGTTCTCCCGGGGAGGAGACAGGCAGAAGGAGAGTGCGCACCTGGGTGAGGCTGGTGGGTGAGATCGGAGTGGCCTGGACTGTGTGGGGGCTTAAGTCCAGATGGAACAGTTTTCCTTCTGTCTTATCTGAAGATAGTTCTGAATTTTTGAGAGGTGATCTGGCTCTCTGGAATATTCCATCACCTGAGGGTTGAGAAGAGTTTCATAGGTGGAGGCAGGTGCTCAACTCTCGGTTTTATCTCTGGCACATGGGGAACAGAGGGCTGGAAGGATGCGCTGGCAGAGCATTGGGCAGCCACGGCGTGGGGAGGGGAACCTTGGCCTCTGGACCTGAGAAGACCTGCAGGACCCAAGGTAGCACGTGCATGGGGTGTTAGAGTTTTGTTTTAAGAGAGGATCTCTGTGAAGCTGAGGTTGACTTCAGTCCTGGGCTCAGGCAGTCCTCCTGCCTCCCTCAGTCTCCTGAGTAGCTGAGACTAGAGACCTGAACCTGAGGTTTGTAGTATCCGAAGTGCTGTGGCACCCTCAGGGTAGCTCAGACTGTGAACCAGGATGCGGAAGGAAGAAGTTGTAAGTGGCAGACCCCGTAGGGGCACCTTGGATTCCCAAGTGAGCGGTGTTCTCCCCTGTACTCTGTGGCCTCTTGGCTTCTCAGGGGTTCTGTGATTCTGTGTTGAGCCTGTTGAAAAGGAGGGAGAAGAGTCATGTCAGGTGAAATGCCAGCACCTGCTAGGGACTGACGCCACAAGGGATCCCAGGCAGAGGTCTCAAATGCTGCTGGACTTAGACAGTTTCCTGGATCCATCCAAGGATAGCATGTCTGTCTTGAGATGCCCAGGGGGCTTGTCGGAGTGTCCCTGAACCTAGGGAGGCCCAGTGTGAAGAGGTCTGGGCTGAACACTTGCTGGGTGCAAGTGTGCTCTCCGCTACCAGAAGCTGAGTAGCTGCCTGGTCACCCACAGGGATCAGAGCCCCCGGGTTGGGGGCAGCAGGCGGGCTCAGCATGGCAGTCCCTTCTCGCTTGCTCACTCACAGGGCAACCCCGAAAGCTGAGCTCTGTTGTATCTCCTGAGACCTAACCTTGCAAACCTGCCATAGTTTTAAATGTGTTTTGCATCTCAGTCTTTTCCTTGTGCTAGTTTTCTGGCCCAGTAGCTGAAACCTTTTGAGTGAAAGGATCTGTTTTTATTGTCAGACACTTTCAGGAATGTCTGCCTACCAACAGCTATGTGTTGAGTAACTTTTCAGGGAAATCTAAAGACCAACAGTCTCCCATCCAGGGCTGGCTTTGCGCTGAGTTACAGCTCATCATGCAGATGGCGTCTTCTTAAATTCGGATACTTGCCTCTGTGAGTAGCTGGGCTGGACCTTGGGCTGCCTCCGCTTGGGAGGCCCCTCTTTTCTCTGCAGCTCCTCTCTTTTGGCATCTTTTGCTTGTTAAATCCACGGCAGTTTCCTATTTTAAAACCCTCTGTTCCTGCTGACAACAGGCTTTTTGTTTTCTTTTTCAAATAGGGTATCACTATGTTGCTCAGGCTGGCCTTGAACTCCTGTGCTCAGCTGTTCTCTCACCTTCCTGCAGGCTTGTGCTGTGCACATGCCCGGGCTGACAGTGGGTCTGTAGGTCGGGTCTGTAGGTCGCATGTGCGGTGGGGTTGCTGGCTTCTGCATAGTGAGCACAAGTTGCTCCCCAGCTCTCTGAAGCTTACGCAGCGCGTGAGCACTCAGAGGCTCATGAGCCTGGTGTTGGAGCTCACCTCTCACTGGGCAGGTCCGAGTGCTGCTGGTGTGAGCATTCGATGCCCATTCAAACCTATGAACAACAGCTATGGGATGCAAGTACTGGTGAGGAGACCGAAGCTTAGCAGACTTGGGATTGCACGTGGCTCACCTGGGGCTGCCTCCCACATGGCCTGCTGGAGTGCAGCAGTATGTGCATTGAATGTTTTTGTTTTTTGGGTATTTAAAAAATAGATATATATAGGGCCGGGGAGTTAGCTCAGTGGTTCTGTCGCCGGTCGTGCAAGCGCAAGGACCCGGGTTCGATCCCTGGTAACCACATGCAATGCTGGGTGTGGAGACTCACCCCAGCAGCAACCAGTACCACGTACCACAGTGCCGGGCGTGGGGGCTCACGCTTGCAACCCCAGCACTTGGGAGGCAGAGGCAGGAGGATTGCTGTGATGTGAGTTTGAGGCTGAGCTCAGGGCCAGCCTGAACCACAAAGTGTGACCCTGTCTCAAAAAAAAAAAAAAACCTAAAAACAAAAAAACAAAACAAAAAATAGATATATATATACACATACCTGGGATTGAACTTGGGACCTTGAGCTTGCTAGGCTGGCTCAGTGCCACTGAGCTACATCCTTGGCCCAAATATTTTATTGTAATTTTCTTTTGAGACAGAGCCTCACTTTGTTGTCTAGGCTGGGTTTGAACTCATGGTGACACTCCTGTCTCAGCCTCCCAGGTGCTGAGATTATAGGCAGTGCCGTCATACCTGGCAAGGGCAACGGTATGTAGAAAACAGGCACTCTCTTTTCCTGCCTGGGTCCTGAACATCACACTGGCTTCACCTGTGGGTGTGTTTATGTCCAGAGGGGCGGGAAGTTGTGTGGGTTGAGTGTCCCTTATCCAGAATGCTCAGAAACGGGGCCGGAGATTTAGCTCAGTGGTACTGTACCTGCCTCACAAGGACAAGGTCTTGAGTTCCATCCCTGGTACCAGAAAAATAAATAATAAATAAATATGCTTGGAAATTGAGGCAATTTGGATTTTGGAATATTTGCTTAGGCTTTACTAGTTGGTCATCACTAATCCCAATATTAGACCTTGAAATCTGAAAGGACCCCAAATTCAGAACCTTTTCATTGTAGTGTGAGCTTTCAAAGAGTTGGCAGTTTGGGAGCAGTTTGAACTTAAACTGGCCGAGAAAGAGGTGTGAGACACTGTCTTGGGCTGGTATGTCTCACCTGACTGAAAAGACCACTTGAGCTCAGCTCTCTGCCTGCTGTGCCCCTGGAGGTGCTGCCCTCTTACCACCTCCTCAGGGCTGTGGTGCTGCTTGGTGGTTGAGTGCTGGCCTAGCATGCATGAGGCTGTGGTTCCATCCCCAGCACTATTCACACACAGACACAAAAAGGTAAAACGATGCCACCTCTGTGACCCTGGGTCCTGTTAGCCTTCTTTTGGTCACTGACAAAACGTGATGTGTGAGTACTTAGATACCCGTCTTTATCCGCTCCCAGAAAGTGAGGCTTTCTGCAGGCCACACCCACTGCAGGTCATCTTGTGTGGTCCCTGATGACCGCTGTGCTGCTGTGCAGTGGGACTGTCTCTGGCTGGCCTTGACCATGGGGGTCTGTGTTGGCAGTTGGGGTTACAGAATGGTCTCAGGTGCACTGAACTGTAGGGTGTACTAGGAGACCAGCAGGCATCTGGCCCTGGCATCCTGTGCCCTGCTTGTACTTTAAGTATACTTGGCACATTTTTCTTAACTATACAGTGGGCTTGATGAGTAGCCACCTGCTGGGCCCTCATTGGAGGCTGGAAAGAAGGGTGTGGTCACCTCAGTCCAAGCTGGGCCTGGATCTGATGATGGGAGGGTCTCAGGTGCTGATGTGTCGGTGCCTCTGTGCAGAGTTTGCTGTTTTGGCCAGGGCAAGCTTCTTACCTTGACAGCGGTTCCCCGGTCAGGGGTCTGGGCGTACATCCTCTTCCCAGGGTGATCTGTAGTTACCATGGTAGCAAGTGGCCCTCCTTTTCTTAAGGTCAGCCCTCCTTGAAGCTGTTAGTGGTGCATGCTGTTCAGCTCTGCCCCCTCAGTGCATTGTTCATGATGCCCAGGCCTTGCTGACAGTGTGGCGTCTGGGGTGGGCCCTGGGGTGTCACCTGATGTGCAGGTGCAGCAGGTAGGAGGCCTGGCCCTTTCTGCGGGAGGGTTCACGTTGTTTTCTCCGTGTACCATGAGCTAGTGCTGGCAGGGAGCTGCCCTGCTTTTCATTACTCGTTCTGGGGTGGCTTGGACATGCAGGGCCCGTACCGTCCAGAGGCCTCCGCACAGATGAGGGCCAGGGGTTCCCTCCTTCTGCCTGGTGCCGCCCCACAGTTGGGTGTCTCCCTCTCAACCCTAGCAGCGTGGAGACTTCCCTTCATTGAATGCCTTCTGGACTCTTTCCCAGAGGCCCACAAACGGTGCTTGTCCCTTCCCTGCTTGACTTAGCGGAGCCCCTGCATCTGGGGCTGGTGTTAGTGCCACATGGGCAGGCCCAGAATAGAAGGGGATGTCCACGGGGAACAGCAGGGCCTGGGTAACAGTTACTGGGGTTGGGGCTGATGTAGGCAGGCAGAGAGGGCTGATTTAGTCATTTCTCTGATTGGTATTGCCAGCAAATAGTTGTGCCCAGTGCTGGGCCTGGTAGAGTTGTGTCCACAAGACAAAATGGCAGCACCAGGCGCAGAAGTCCAGAGCAGGTGATCTGGGGAAGGATGGGCACCATGAGGCACCGGCATGGATTGTTGAGCAGTCCCCACTCTGGCTGAGCTGCAGGCTGCATTTGCCTAGAGTCACCCTTGGGTGCCTCTTTGTGAGCACATCTCGGTGCAGGTGCTATTGGCCCTGGCTTCAGACCTCAGTGGGGGTGAGGAGGACCTAGCGTGTTTCTCCTGTTTTCATCCTCTTCCTAGGGTTTCACCAACTCCTTGGACTGGGCCGGTGTTTGGGAGGCTGCTTGTGGTAGCTGGGGTGACCCAGGCAAGAGCTGCTGTTTATGCAGACTCGGGGTCTGGGTGTGGGGAGCAAGAGTTCTGGTTAGGACCAATAGTCCTACCCATTTCCTCTGGTCTGTCTCCTCCCCCGAGTTAACCTGGTTACCGGAAACTAGCGTGCATACTTCTGGGCTTGCTTCTTCCCTTTAGGTTAACTGAGAGGAGTAGGCTTGAGTGATTGGTGGCCTCTGCTTTCTCTCCCTGTTTCTGGGAGACTCTTGCTGGCTGCTGCAGTTTCGAAGTGACAGAAGTGGGCCACTTGTTCGCCCCTAGGCTCATCTGTCAGGAAGGGGCTTGTGGATGGTCCTTCACTGTTGCTTGCCTTTTAAGAGGGCTACCTCTCAGGCATGTAAGTTTGTACTTTGAGGTTGGTGTCTGGGAAACAGCCTCCAGGGCAGGAAGATCCACCTCCCAATGTGCGGAAGCTCTCTTGCTGCATCTGCTTACAGTTTTTTCCCTCCTCAGACCATAGAGTTTAAAGTGCAGTTGGGGTTGATCTGGAGGTGTACAGGAATGAGAAGAAAACTGGTATACCTGTGTGTGCACAGGTGTCGTGGGTGGATCTTTCCTATGGGGTATTTAAGGCAACAGCTCTTGTGCTGGACCCCTCTCCTGGCGGGCATGGTAGAGGGAAGACTCCATGTCCGGTTTCTAGTCAGTGGCTCCTGGGGCAGCACTCAGCTGTGGCCTAGGGAGACACAGCAGAGCCCAGGTCCTGGGCCACCTGGTGTGTGTGGCAGGTTGTGTTTGGAGCAGATGGTGGAATGGGAGACCTGAGCGTCACCTCCCAGCATGCCGCCAGCCCCTGATGAGACATGGTGTGGTGGGCGGGTACCTGCTGCATGTGCTGGGGATGCTGCGCCTGTGCTTGTGTTGGGCACCCTGGATGAATTTCTGTCCAGTCCAGGGTGGGTGCCACAACTGGGAATAAGATGTGGCATCATCTGCTTTGTCAGAGAGCTGCCCTTGAGAGTGCTCTTGTGTTTGTCACTGTGAGTTGTCCTGGGTTGCTGTGCTGTCTGCTGTGCCTGCCTCGGGGCCATGCTGAGTGTGAAGTCTGTGCATTAAAGGCATGATGTTCCATGAGCAGCGCAGCCCTCAGCCCCCTCTGTCCTTTCGCTTGGCCTTCTTCCCACTCCCTTCACACCCACTTCTGGGTGCCTGCTTCCCCACAGCACTGCCTGGCTTTCTCTGGCTCTTGGCCACCAGCTGTCAGCAGACTCCTGTTCCTGGAGTCCAGGCATCCTGCTATAGAGGAGGTGCACTCTCCTTGCTCCTGGCTTGGTACAGTGGGCTGTGCCTGTTCATTGGTGATGGTGTCCACCTGGGGGCAACTCTAGAACATGCCTTCAGGCAGGGGCCAAGGGCTGGGCCTAGTACAGCCTCTGAGCAAGCGCCTGCAGCCCAGGCCAGGGTGACTGCTCTGCATAGAAGCTCAGCTCCTTAGAAGGCAGATAGTGAAGATGGCCTCTCCAGCTGGATGGGAGACTTGCAGCCTTGGGTCAGGTCAGGTCTGCAGCTTTTGTTTCCCCAGGAGGATGTAATGATTGGCACTGGGAAGGCTCTTGTGAATGGAACACGGTCCAGTGTTGAAGTGTCCTAAGCACCCACTTGTGTGGTAGCTACAAACACACAGGCATAGTGGTGAGCACACATCCACCCCGTCCCTCAGGCTCTGTTGTCTTCGCAGTCTCTGCATCCTTATTTTCCAGAGTGCTGCTCCTCCTTCCAGTCTGTGGCCATTGGATGGTTAGTAATACATTCTGACCAATCGTAGGCCTGCCTCTTCCTGGCCAATGATTGGTTCAGGGATGGACCTGTAACCCAATGAAAGCCTATGAGTTGTGGTGTTTGGCTGGTGAAGTAGAGGGAGACCTGAGTGGTGGAGGATGTGTGAGCTGCTTGCTGCTGGGGTCTGCTGCTTGGAAGCAGCCTGTTTAGAAGTGAGGCCAGCCAGCCCTGTGGCCCGGCTGGAGGGAGGTGAGCTCTGCCTTGCATGTGCAGCTGAGTGAGCCTCTGGTGTCTGTCCTTGTTTATGCCCATGGGAACTGGCTTTTCTGACTTCTGCACCCTAAGAGTGTTTGGATAGCATCTTTCGAGCACGCCGTGCCTCTGCCTGTGGCTCAGGTAACCTCTTAGCACTTCTTCCAGCTCCAGCCAGGCTCAGTGAGGGATCAGTTAGCTCTGAACCTGCACACACCATCCTGACTGCCCACTGTGCTCTCTCCTCAGCACTTTCTACTCTGCCCAGCAGAGCCAGTGTCCACTGTCCCAGTAGAGCTGTCAGCAGCCTTGTCTTGTGATTGCTCCTGACCTCCTGGTATAGGCTCACCCTGCACCTCCTTTAATCTGTGAGTGCCTGCCATTCCTCTCTGCTCCCCTGGAAGGGAAGCCCTGGGTAGGCAGTGTGTGACAGGAACTGGCTTCGCATGGCTTTGTGTTTCCAGGATGAGCATAGCAGCATCTGACCTGGGAGAACCAACAAGGACTTGGGATCGAAATTTGGCTCAGTGGGGCTGGGCAGGAAAGCCAGGCTCTAGTGCTGGCTTGGCAAGTTCGCTGGTGGGTGCCTCCAGTCCTGTCATGGCTCTGAGACCTGAGCATTGTGGGTCCCTCCTATATTGTGTTGGGTCTTGGAGCCCTGGTGGCATGATGTGCATGTCAGAGTGTTGTGACCTGGTCGGGCCTGTGTAAGTGAGCAAGGGCTATGCACTCCCTTAGGAGGTTCCTTCCCATTGTCAGGGCTGAGCAGACTTAGAACAAATCATTTGATGCTTCTAAGAAAGCCTAAGTCTTTCTCTGTGACATGGGGCTGGTGCTGCCCTCACCTGGCGGTGCTGCCCTGCAGATAAGAGGTATGTTGGGAGCCTGACAGAAGGCCGGGACTGGTTAATGACCAAGCTCATGAGGGAGTTGGGACTGTGTCCCTGTTACTGACAAGGATGGGAATTAGGGAGGCTGTCTTTCCGAGGCATGTGGTTGGAAGGGAGTGGGGCAGGGGTTTACCCATTGTGGGTAAATAGACCTGTAGAATAGAAGTTCTTTTCTCAAGTCTGGAAGGCCTGGGTCTTGGAAAATCTATTGGCCAACGCCACTTAAAACCAAGCATCCTGCATCCTTGCTGTGTAAGTTTTATCATTGCATAGGTACTTTTATCCTTGGTCCAAAAATGAAATAGCTGTATATCATGAACTTTTTTTTTTTTCCTTTCCTTTTTTTGGTGGTATCAGGAACTAAACCCTAGACCGTCACACTGAACTACATCCTCAGCTTTTATTTTGAGACAGATTCTTGCCGAGTTGTTAAAGTATCTAGGCTATACCTTACAATCTTCCCGCCTCAGCATCCCAGAGTGCTGGGACCACAGGTGTGTGCCACTGCACTCAGTTTATCATCAACACTTACCGTGTTCTCACTTGTGTGAGGAGTTGTCCATGTTTATAGATGAGGACCCTGAGGCTTAGTTAGTTGTTGGCCACTGAGGAGCTAGGAGCTGTGAGCCCAGCTGTCTGTCCTCAGGGCCTTTGCTGTGGTCAGATGCCAAGCTCGCCACCCACAGAGCTGGTGCCCTGAGTTGGTGCGCACGTGACTGGGACAGGGTTACCTGGACCTCGAGTATAGTTTGAGATGTGCTGTTCTTTTGGTGTGGGAAGTGGGGAAGGAAGTAGTCCCTCGTGTGCCCACCCTGAACATTGCTTCTCCCTGTCTTGTCAGGAGAGCCCAGAGTTGTGGGCTGCAGTCAGTGAGGTGTTCTCTTGTGGAGAAGGTAGTCCTCATACCTGGGTTTGGGGCTGGCTGTTAATAACATCTAGAGATCTGCTGAGCGCCACCTCAAAGAAAGCCAGACACACTGAAAGAGAAGTAATTAGTGGACAGATGCTTTGGAGTTGGACTTGTAGACAGGTGCTTTGGAGTTGGATCAGGGGTTCAGACCCCTGTGGTTCTACCTCGATCATGTGTCCTTTGACAGATCACGTCAAATATTTGCACATTCTCTTGTCCTCTCTACAAAGGGAAGGCAGTTCCTACCCCGTGAAGGTAAAACTGCACCAGAGACATTAATGGACTCTTCTGCTTTTCTGGAGAGTGGGTGTTATTCTCAGGGTAAGATTGTAGACACTGCACTTGGGTTTCGCACACGCTGTTCTTTCTCAGAGGTACTCTTTCCTTTAGTGGCAGCAATGAGCAGTTACCCGACAACATTGCATAATCTCACACATGTCTAAAAGCTCCCTTGGGGGAAGCCAGGAAGACATTGGTTGTGGAACAAAATCGCAGACTTCAGGAAAGAAAGGCACACTTATTTGGAAGAGGTTCTTAGGCTGGAACTCACAATCAGGTTTAAAACCTGCCTAGACTCTTTCAAATCTCTCACTGCACTAGCAGATGGGAGGATCAGAATAGGAATGTGCATATGAGAAATTGCCTTTAGGAAGCCATATCCTTTCTGTATGAAGAACATACTTAGGCGTTAGTAATCACAAGGTCTTAGAGACCACAGACATGCGGAAAATACACCTTGCATGCCACCGGGTGGCAGGTAACCTGGACTGGCCACTAGCTACCTGTTGCTATTTTATGTCTCCACCCCCACACCACCCTGCTGGCTAGAGCAACTTTCTTTTTTTAAAGTGAAACATTTATTGGTACATTTTAGGTATAAATAATGATAGCATTTATCATAGGAAATTTGTACCAGTACAGGATTTATCTTGCTTCTTTTTTCCCCATCCCCCCTCGCTCAGTTTGTTTTCATTTTTCTCTCCTGTCCCTTCTTTCCTTTCGCCCTCTCATTTGAACATTTTCTTCACATTTCCCACTGTCTGTTGTACATTTTCATCCTTATTTTGGTTCTTACACTAGAAAAAATGTAGTATTTAAACATGTGTGTCTGATTTATTTCACTGAAGAGTGTTGTCTCAAGGTGCATCCATTTAGCTAGAAATGCCTGAAACTCATCTTCCTATGGCAGAGTAGTATTCAATTGTGTAAAAACCCCACATCTTCTTTATCTGTTCATCAATTGATGGGCATTTGGGTAGTTTCCAAGACTTAGCTATCACAAACTGAACTGCTATGAACATGGGTGCACTTATGTCACTGTGATATGAGTCTTAATTCTTCAGTGCATATCCCTGACGGGAATAGCAGGGTTAAATGGGACCTCTAATCTTAGTTTTTTGAGGAATCTCCACACTGACCTATCTCCATAGTGGTTACACTTGTCTACATTCCCACCAACTGTGGAGAAGGGTTCTTTTCACCACTGCCCTGCCAACACTTGTTGTTCGTTGATTTCTTGATAACATTGATTCTTTCTGAAGTGAGATGGAATCTCAGTGTTGTTTTAATTTGCATCTCTCGAATGATTAGTGATCATTTCATGTATTTCATTTCATGTATTTGTTGTTTCTGCTACTTCATCTGAGAAACGTCTGTTCATTTCAGATGCTGTTTTTAGTGTTTTGATGTCGACAGGGTCTCACTTTGTAGTTCAGGGTGGTCCTGAACTCAGCCTCAAACTCAGCATTCCTCCTGCCTTTGCCTCCCAAGGGCTCGGATTACAGGGATGAGCCATCATGCCCAGCACTGTGGTGTGTGGTACTGATTGCTGGTGGGTGTGAATCACCATGCCCGAGCTTTGTTGTATTTGGTTACTGGGGATCGAACCTGGGCCCTTGCGCTTGCAAGGCAGGCGCCAGAACCATTGAGCTATAAACTCCTGGCCCTCAGATGCCCAGCTCCCCCTCCCCCCGTTTTGGAGGCAAGATCTCACTTTGTAGTTCAGGCTGGCTGTGAGCTCAACTTCAGACTCACATCACAGCAATCCTCCTGCCTCTGCCTCCCGAGTGCTGGGATTACAGGCGTGAGCCACCATGCCCTGGCCCTGTGGTATGTGGTACTGATTGCCGGTGGGCATGAGTCTCCACACCCAACATTGTAGTATTTGGTTACTGGGGATCTAACCTGGGCCCTTGCACTTGCAAGGCAGGTACTGGAACCACTGAGCTAAATCCCCGGCCCAGATGCTCATTTTTGATTGGGTTTTTGGTTTTTGGGTTTTTATTTTGTTGTTGTTGTTCTTTATGTATGTTAGATATTATTCCTTTGCTAAGGAACAGCTAGCTAAAATTTTTCCCCACACTTAGGTTGTCTTGTTAGCTGGCTTTTTTGGAAATTATGTAGCAAGACACAAACATGCTCACATCCTTTAACCTGGTAATTTTACTTTTGGAAATGTATTTACAGATATGGCGATTTTAAGTAACAATTTCAATGAATATAAATAACTGTCATTCATGTTAATTGGTTAGGTTGTGTGAGATACTAGGAGCCTGGTGTCCCCACAGCAGTACATGGCAGCACCATGGGTACAGAGCAAAAGGCTCCATGAAGTAGGGCAGGCCTCTGTGGGAGGGAAAGGAGCACTGACGGCAGGTACCTGGACAGAGACAAGGACTAGGGTCAAAAGGACGCACTTGTGTTGTGTGGGTTGTTGCTTGAGTGCCTCCTTTTCAACTGCTCCATTGTCTTTTCAGTTAAATTGTGAAAAGAATATAAATCCAGAGTGACCCCTGGGTGGACGTGCTGTGAGTGCCCCCACACAGTGGTTGTCTCTCCAAGCCTTCCACGTGTGGTCCCCCCACGCCGATCTCCTGCTGGGAATGTGCAAATTATGTTTGGGGGGAGGCCTGTCGTCCAGACCCCGCAGCCGGCTCACACTGCCTGGCCATTTCCGGACTTACTGCTCGACACCGTGGCGGTGAGGCTGCAGAGGGTGGACGTGCGTGTCTTCCCTCACCAGTGTGGTCCCTGTCCTCAGGTCTCAGGTCAGGTCCCTCCTGCACTCGTGACAGGCACACTCCTCCAGGCCTGTGGGCCTCCGTGCCGAGCTCCACCCTGCCTCATGCACCACATGCAGGGCCAATGACATGCATGCTGTGCTTTGGGGCAGCTGGTGTCAGACCAGGAGGAAAGGCACACTCGTTAGCTCTTTGCAAAGTAAATTACGAGAGAGTATAATGCAGAGCATTAGAGGACATGAACTTGTACTGAATAACATTGTTGAAATATTTTTTTTTTCTGGTACCAGGAATTGAACTTAGAACCTTGCATTTGCCAATATTTGTTAAGAGAAGTGTATCCATGAACGTATTTTTTGGACACAGTTCTTCTTTGTAGTTCAAGCTAAACTCATTATGCTGCCCAAGATGGTCTTGAGCACGGCAGTCCTACTTGCAGCCCTCTGAGTGCTGGAATTATTAGGGATGCACCACCATTCCCAGTTGAATGTTACTGTTTATGTTTGGGGGCGAGGGGTACTGGGAATCGCTTGGAAGGCAGGCTCTGGAACCAAGCTAAGTCTGATCCTTGAGCATCAGTTTTGTGTTATGAGGCTTGTTTTATTTTTGTTTGTTTCTGTTTTGTTTCATTTTGATAATTGATGTGGAGAAATTTTGATGTGCAATGATAAAACTGAAAATGTTTAAAAATTTGAATTGGTTTAGCTCCAGATTCTTCCTTGTTTCATTCAACATGTAGTGTTGAAATACAGTAATGCAAATGACTTTAAATTCCATGCAGGCTTTATTTCAAGCACTTTAGAATAATTAGTTCCAATTTGCATAATAGCATACTTAGGTCTGGACAATGGTGTGCTGGTAAATGTTTCACAGCCCCCTCCCTCCCCCCCATGAACAGGAAGGAAGTATGGGCATACCCACGTCCCTGGTGTTCATTGGGGCACTGCTGTCTGTTGCAGTGTCGTGTGTGGCCTCACATAGCCTCCATGACTGCCTGCAGCGTCTCTGGGGTCCATAACCATGGGCTAGTCTGGACACAGTTGTGGTACTATACAAGTTTGTACATGTTCAGTACACTTTTCCCCAGTACTTTGGCCTAAGGTTGGCAGAAGGCATGGATTAAAAACTTGCAGGTAGAGATCCAGCTATATACATGTGATTTTATAGATGTTGGTAACAGAAAATGGGTAGTGGGCATCCAATGGCAACCCCTCCTGTCTCCCAGGAGCTGTTCTTACTCCACATTCCTGTTCTGCATTTCTATTCCCCAATAAATCTTCCTACTCTTAAAAAAATGAGTAGTATGGAATTTACAGATAATACCGAAATATACCACACTTGGTATTGTCAATTCTGTGTGGCCGATTGCTTCTGCCAACTGCTTTTATTTTTCGTGAGCTTTTCTGTAAGGTCGTAAGTGCAGTTCTTTTTTGTTTTGTTTTGTTTTGAAACAGGGTCTCGTTTTGTAGTTCAGGCTGGCCCTGAGCTCAGTCTCAAACTCACATCACAGCAATCCTCCTGCCTCTGCCTCCCAAGTGCTAGGATCACAGGCGTGAGCCACCACACCCGGCACTGTGGTATGTGGTACTGGTTGCTGCTGGGTGTGAGTCTCCACACCCAGTATGGTATGTGGTTACCGGGAATCAAACCAAACCTGGGCCCTTGCACTTGCAGGACAGGCACTGGAACCATTGAGCTAAATCCCTGGCCCATGTTTTGCTGTTTTTAATGTAATAGTTTCAGGCTGATAATCTGTGTTATTATATTTTCTCCATCACTTTCCTTAGGTCTGAACTCCAGAGGCTGGTAAAGTTCTTCTTTGGAGGGTTGGATGGTATATATTTTTCAGCTTGGTGGCCATAGAGTCCATACCACAGAGCCCGTGCCACAGCTATGCCATGGGCAATGTGGGGCTTCAAAGTTGAGTGTGAGACATGTATGCAGGTGGAGGTGGCCCTGCTCCTGGGCCAGGAGAACACCTGTGCGTGGTTGTCACAGGGTATGGCGGCCAGGACTGCGCTGCCCATTCGTCCTGGGACCAGTGGATGTGCTTCTAGGAAGCAGCATGAGGCCTCTGGCTTTCTCTGTTTGCCTTGCTGTGATAAAATTCATGTCACATACAACTTTGGAAAGGGAAAGGGGTGAAAAAAAATCGAGATGTGTTGTATATGTATACTCATTCCTTGCGTGGAAAGTAATCATTAACATACTGCAAACATAAAAATGAAAAAAAATACCTTTGATTATCCTACCCAGTAGTAACTGTCTTAACTGTTTTGTTTTGTTTTGTTTTGTTTTTGAGACAAGGTCTCGCTTCATAGTTCAAGCTGGCCCTGAGCTCACTGTGTAGCCCAGACAAGCCTCGAACCCACAGCAATCCTCCTGCCTCTTCCTCCCAAGTGCCGGGATTACAGGTGTGAGCCACCTCGCCTGGCACTGTGGTATGTGGTACTGGTTGATGTTGAGCGTGAGTCACTTTGTCCGGCATTGTGCTGTGTGGTTACCAAGGATTGAACTCGGGACCTTGTGCTTGCAAGGCAGACACTGAAACCATCGAGCTAAATCCCTGGCTCCTACCCTAACTGTTTTTACATGTGCATTGAGTGATACTAAATACATTCATAATTTTGCCCAGGCACTGCCTCCATTGCCCACCCTGCTCTCAGTCCCAGCCCTGCCCTGGGACTCATTATCCCGCTGGAGGTTATGTGACTGCGTGGTCTGTCTCCTGTGACAGTCTCGCTCACTTAGCAGAACGTCCTGAGGCTTCATCCATGTTCTGTGCTTGTCAGAACACCTTCCTCCTTAGGCTGAATGATACTCTGTCGTGTGGATGGCCCGTGATATTCCCCAGCATCTGCGGGCTCATAGGCTGCGTTCGCATTCCAGCAGTTGTGAATAAGGCCATTGTGAGCACAGGGTCAGCGCAAGTCCCTGGGAAGTCTGCTTGCAGTTCTTGTGTTACACACCAGAGGTGGGCTTGCTGGCGTGTGGAACGGGGTGTCAGCTGTGGTCTGGGAAGTTGGAGCTGAGCAGGAAGGACCACTGGGGACTGCTTCTGGTCCCGGGTGGCATGCTGGGTGCTGTCTGCCCTGAGCACTCAGGCCCTCTGTGAAAGAGGCCGTCTCCCCTTCCTGATTGATAAGCTTGTGGTGCTTCGGGAGACTCATGGTGGTCCAGAACCTCCTAGGAGGAAGCGTAGACGCAGCCACGTGTCCACTGTCTCCTCCAGTCCCACCATGGCCTCTGCTCACTGCATCCCTGCTCTCCCACTTCCTGCTACCTGCTGTCAGCCAGAATCCTCCCAGTCCTGTTCGCGTATGCTGGCCAGGGCCTTGGCCGAGAGGTCTCCTGCAGGCAGCCAGAGCAAGCTGTTCAAACCTGCACTCCAGCTGTGTCCCTGCCTGGCCTGATGTCCTCTGCCACTCCTGTCCCCAGCCCTTGCAGGCCACCTGGCCACTCCAAACCCATCACACCCAGGCCTGGCCTCACCTCCCTGCCTGGCTGAAGGATGCCCCTTGCTCTTGTAAGACTCCATCTGACTTCCTGAGCACCCCAGCCTTCCCACACTGTTTAAAGTACTTTGCTCACACGTCTGCCCTCCCAGGGAGGCCATAGCTGTGTTAATCTGTATGTTGATAGACATGTAATAAGCAGCTCTGTGACCTCAGGGTACAGGTGACCTCCCTGTGACCCTGGTGGCTACTTGTGAAAAGAGGAGATCACCCTAGAACTCCTGTCAGAGTTTTTCAGTGAGTAATGCAGTGCCCAGGTGACCTCCGCAAGGCTGGGCACAGTAGTGACTAGGCAGGGAGGCTGAGGCTCCCCTCTACGCGAGCCCGCAGGAGAGGTCAGGAAGGGCAGGTGAGACCAGGGGCTGATGGTGCTTTGAAAGTGAGCTGAGACCTCCGGACAGGACTTCTGGTCACAACTGTTACATTCTTGGCCACCAGGCCATTGGAAGAGCCCAGGAGGGTTGTGGGGCTCGAGCATGGGGAAGAGAGGTCGGGCTCCACCAGACCCCGCGGCCAGATCCAGCTCCAGGCCAGGGCTTGCAGGAGAGGGCGCAGCATCCCTGTTACAGGCACCCTGCTGCTCTGTGAGGGCCATGTCTGTTCCCTGCTTGTGCTAGGCTCCTGTTGTCTGTCAGGCAGAAGGCAGGCAATGGGGCAGGGTTTGCATTTACCTGGGTCAGACTTCCGGGCTTCTGTGACATGCTAGTGATCTTTAGTGGTTTGACTTCTGTAGGGTCCTGAGGCAGGCCCTACATTGGCCATCTGTCTGGTACTCCTAACACTTCTTGGCACCATCCCTGGCAGAGAGATGGTACCAGGGAGGGGAAGTAGCTCTTCTAGCCATACCAAAGCTGCTTGGAGAAAGCCCTGCTCCATCCCCAGGCCAGCGAAGAGGTAGAGCCTGGAAGTGAGCTGTGGTAGGCAGGAGAGGCTGGGGCTGAAGGAATCGGGGTGCAGCCTGTCTCCCCACATGTCCCCTATGGCGACCTCAGCTTCTTCCCAGCATCCTCACTATCATCAGCACACCTGCCTGTGCTGCGTCTGCCCCCGTGTGTGTGCCTGGGGTTTGACCCAGGATATTCTGCCAGAGGCTCCCCGGTGGGGAAGTGTGCAATGCCTCAGGCCTCTTCTGAGCTTCTCCATTCCTTCATGTAGGGCTCAGGGATGTAATAAAAAGGGGGAGGGGACTTAGGAGCGCAGTATCTGCCATCTCCTTCCAGCTGCTGTTGCCTCTGTCTCCCCAAGAGGCTTGTATCATCTTCACAGTGTGCTGCCTTTTTATATAAAGTGAGAGGTGTGAGACCCTGCTGTGAGTTGAAGGGCCTCAGAGTGGGTGTGTGAGGGGAGCTGTGTTTTCTGCCACGGAAAAGCACGTTACAGGTTTGGAGGATGCACATTTTATCTTGATAATTATGTATGTATTTTAATGGGCCCTAGGAAAAAACTAGATCCCATCAAATATCATCCAAGCCCCAAACTCTTGCTTAGGATGAGTAAAGTGGAAAGGATTTCAAGGGCAACTGAAAGGAACTGTTCTGGTGGCTCTGGAACCTGGCCTGAGGGAGCTCTCCCCAGGGCGTCTGGGGACATTCGGCCCGGCCCCTCTAGGAGCTATCTAGGAGCTATCGGGGATTTGGTCTGTTTTGTCTCCCTGTTTTTATGGCCTGCCTTGTTTCTTACGACTTTTGAGTGTCTGCAACAGCAGCATTACCCAGCTCTCTGCGACTGCTGGCCTCTGTGTTTGATTTGCTTGTCCTTGCAGCACATTTTCTCTGACAGTCTGGTCTGAAGCCTTTTCTAGACAGCCGGCACAGCACAGGTGCCAGAAGCGAGGCATCTGGCTGTGGCCCCTGGGGAACTGGCATGGCAGAACAGACAGAGAGGGCTGTGGGCACAGTGCAGTGCAGCTTGGTGGGCTGAGGAGGGTGTGTGGGTACACGGCAGGCACTGACACGGAGGTGCTGTGGGTTTTATTTGCTGCATTGAGTACAGAAGAATAGGTTCCACATCCCAAGGTGGGACAGACAGACTATGCCACCAGACCATGCTGCTGGGCCTGTGAGGACGATGGGCTACATTTGGAAGCAGTCATTGCTCTCGAGTCCCCAGAACCCTTGAGAGACCACGCCAAGCCTGGGCTCTGGCAGCTCTAAGGAAGTCAGTTTCAGACATGCTGGCAAAGCAGTGTGTGATGTGGTGGGAGTGTGGGGTGACTGCAGATGGGAACACCGGGTGGCACAGCCCCTCACTGCTAGGGATCAGGATGGGGAGGGCTTTTCTTGGGGTGGTGAAGGTATGTGCTTCCTTGACTGCAATGAGGTCTTTGAAAATCACCTCACCTTTCTGCTCGCCGGGACAGGGCAGCTTAGCTGGTTGTTCCAGCGCCTTCTTCAGTGTTACACAGGAAGGATGGAGGCAGACATGATCAGGACAAGCCAGTTACCTGGGCAGGGTGCTGCCACCTGGGCAGGGTGCTGCCAGCAGAGTCTAGACTGCGATAGACTGGGATGCAGCAGGCAGAGCAGCAGTGGAGCCCTGAGGTGAGGCCTACCCCGAAGGGGCCCAGGCTCCGGTCCTGCCCATGAGATTCGGCCCCGAGCAAGTCCTTTTCCTAAGCTCTGTGCCGTATGCTGCTCCGTGAAGTAGGAGAAGTAAAACATGGCCCATCTTATTGGCCGGCTGATGGCCGGCCGAGACTGCACATAGCCGTGTGGGGGACATACACAAGGGCCAGGCACTAGTGAGGGGACAGCAAGCTGCAGAGCCCCATTGGGGGCTGCACTCTGCCCGGCAAAGGATGAGGACTTTAGATTGTGTCACTCCTTTGCTGTTTGGAAGGTGAAAGGAGTAATACAGGAGAGATTCTTAGTCCTGAGTGCCCAGCCCAAATCCCAAACATCTGCATCCCTCTGCCCTCCTATCCCTGCAGCAATATTCTGTTGCTTTCCCCAGGTGGATGCGGGTCGGGGAGGGCAACCCTGCCTTCTGGGTCTCTGTGAGGAGGGCCAGGGCAACGTGGATAGCAGTGTCTGGGATGGCTATCCCCCACAGGTGTTCATATTCAGATGTGTGCCACACAGTAGGGTCAGAAGCACGTCCTGATGCTCTAGGTGGTGACTCTTGACCTCCCTGGGCACTTGGCAGAGTGCTGTCTTCTTCCTTTGCACTGGAGCCAGGGCCTGGAGACACTGAGAATGGTACTGAAGAAGCAGTACCAGTTGCCAGAAAAGGGCTTGGGTTCTCAGGCCAAGCTGAGGCCTGAGGAGGTGATTCCTAAGAAAGCAGTGAGAGAAGGAAGTCTGTGAGGATGTGCATCCCGAGACCTGCAGAAGAGTGGGTGCCCTGCGCTGGAAGAGGGTCTCAGAGGTGTTGGCTGTACGAACATCGGGGTTCCCAAGTCCCGATGCAGGTGACTTGCCACAGGGAGGAGTGGCAAGCAGAAGGAGCAGGGGCCC